>CAUYRH010047409.1:0-30322 GCA_963574655.1 Perodicticus potto
GCTAAAGGCCTAAAGGAGGAAACGGGGAAAGACCGGGAGAGGAACGGAGAGAGCTTCTCTCTCCCCACTTGAATTCTCTCCCTCTACCAGGAGCTTTAGTGTTTTCTGTATTCTTTTCTGTAAATCAATTCTGTCTTACCACTGAGGGGTGGGGGTAGGGGAATAATGTAATGAAGAATAATAAAATACATTAAAAATAAAAAAAAAGAAAGAAAGAAAAAAAAGCATACAAGAAGATGTGTGTGAGTTATATGCAAATACTACGGTACTGTCTGTAAGGGACTCGGGCATCAGCACATTTTAGCAGCCCCGTGGGGAGGCCCAGGACCCAACACACAGATAGGTCACTGAGGGTTATTTGAGTGTATAAATATTCCGTAATTTATTTATATGCTGTTCTGCTAGTAGATACTGCAGTTGTTTTTCATTTTATTTTTCTATTAGGAATAACGCTGCTCTGAACATTCTTGTAAGTCTTCCTGAAGCTTGTGTTTCATTCCTCAGAGGAATTCCTGGGAAGGGAATTGTTTGGTCGTTGAACAGTGGTACATTTAGCATTTTAAGAAACTACCAACTAGGCTTGCAAAGTGGTTGTACTATTTTACATACAAAAAAACAAACATTGCAGTTCCTCCACAACCTCGCCAACATTTTGGAGCTGTGCTTTTAACCCATCCTTGTGGCCAGGCTGGGCCTCTCACTGGGTTTAAATCTGCATTTTCCTGATGACTAATGACGCTAAGCATATTAACAAAATTAACGTGCCTCACGTAAGTTGGCTTTTATAGGTCATTCCCCTTGGTTTTTTTTTAATTGTAGGAATTCCTTATTCTGGGAAAAAGTCCTCAGATATCTGTGCCAATGATACCTTTTTATTTTATTTAAAAAAACTTTTACTATAAAATATTGCTTAAATAAATTTAAAAATTGTAGCCATGCTGAAGGGTTAAGGTGATGGACTGGAATAAATTTAAAAATCTAAACAAATGGAGAGAAATACCTTATTCACATTGTTAATGGTCCATGTTTATGTGTTAGTTCTTTCCAAATTGATCCATAGATTTTAAACAACATGGGGTTTGTTAACTAACAGGGTTTTACTGCCGTGATCTGTGAGACACATTTTTATGCCAAAAGTTAGAATTTCCAAAACTCATTCTGAAAAAGAACAAAGTTGAATTTAATATAAACCTTCAGTAATTGAGAGAGTGTGAACTCTACATAAAGATAAACAAATAGATTAATGTACGAGATTATAGTTTCTACAAATACATCCATAATTGTCAAGTTGATTAATTCTCAGCAAAAAACAACAAATCAATTCAATAAAGAAAATTAATTATTTTAAATGAATTCTTCAGAAATAAGTGGATATCTATATGTTAAAAAACTAGTATTAATCCCTGGTTTGCAATATGTATAAGAGATAATTTGAATGAATGAAATGCTTAAATGTAAAAGCTAAAGGTTTTTCCTTAGTTTATTTCTAAGTATCCTATTATTTTCATGCTCCTGCAAAAGGTACATATACCATTTATTTATTTACTGGTTTTCTTATTTCAAGGGCCAGAAATCAGTACACTGAGTAAAGCAAGTCAGTTTTACCCTTAAATAAGATGTTTATGGAAAGCATTTGGAAACTGAGGAAGTCCTTGCTGATTCTAAGTTTGCTCAGAATTTGTATTTAGTGATATCGCTGCATTCACTGAGATGAAGTGGGCTATTTTCTTTACCTGTCAATATGGTGATATCTATTGATTCATTTTGTACTATTAAACCCACCTTGCATACCTCGAATAAATCTGACTTGATTATGACTGTTACCAGATATGGTTTTTCATTTTGATTTTGATAAGGATTTTGTGTCGATTCATTACAGAGATCTGTCTTGAGTTATTTGTTTTAATTATATTTGTCTGGTTTTGATGTCACAATAATGCTGCCTCATAAAATCAGTTGGAAAGTGCTTTGTTCTTTATTTTCTGAAACAATTCATGTAATGAACTCGTTTGCTTGGGTATCCCAATGAAGCGTGTATGCCTGGAGTTTCCTTGGTGACAGATATTTATTACAAATTAACTTTCCTTAATAGAGGTAGAGCTATACGGATCTTTTTTTTCTCTTTTATTAAGTCTTATACACATAGGTCATGGATACTTTGATGCATTTGTGGGGTACAATGTGTTAATTTTTTATACAATGTGGAGTGTTTACGTCAAACTAATTAATACAGCTTTCACTTCATTTACTTAATTATTATGTTAAGACATTTATGTTCTATACTTGATAGATTTGACTTGTACACTTGTAATATGCTCCATAGGTGTGGTCCCACCTTTTACTGCCCTCTATCAAACGCCCCTCTCCTCCCAAACCCCTCCACTTCTTTCCTTCATCCTGAGCTATAGTTGTGATCTATCTTCTATTTCTTCTTAAGACAGTTTTGGTAATGTGCCTTCAAGAAAATTTTCTATTTCACTTAAACAAGAGTTTATTCCATAAAGAGTTTCAGAACCATCCTTTAGATTTTTTTACTATTGGTAGAATTTTTAGTGACGATCTCCCCTTCATTCCAGACAGTGGTCGTTGTGTTTTCTCTCTCTCTTTTCTGGAACCTTCCATGTAGGGGATTCGTCTCACTGGTCCTTTCAAAGGATCCCCTTTCTGCCCATGTAGGGGATTCGTCTCACCGGTCCTTTCAAAGGATCCCCTTTCTGCTGTGGTGTCTGCTTGTTTCTGTATTTCTGTTCCTATCCACATCATTTACTTCTTTCTACTTAATATCCAGTTAACTTACCTTCCTTTCTCTACCTTCTTAACATTTGAGCTTAGTTCATTAATTTGAAGCGTGTCTCTTCATTTTTTCTAAACTGACTCATTTGAAGCCAGAGATTTCCATCTTTTCAACGGTTTAGCTACATCCCTGAAACGTTGTCTTAATATTATAAACAGTCTTTGCACAATGTTAGATGTTATTTTTACTTACTATTTTTTAATTATTTTATCATGTATTATTTTGTTTTAAGTATTAATTTAATTTTAAATTTTAAAAATTATAAATTGTTTCCTTAATCTTGGGCTATTTGAAAGACTTTTCCTTTATTACTAAATATTTTGGTGTTCTTCCAGATATTTTTAATTTATTTTTAATATAATTTTTTAATAATCAAGCTATATAATCTAATTTTAAAAACGCTAAAATATTTTATGATTCAGCACAAGGACAACCTTAGTGAATGTTCATGACACTTGAGGACAATACACATTCTGTGATGTCTGTTGTCGAGGCCTAAAATTACTTTCATGTATCTTGCACAGTTTTTCGTATCATTGTTGTTTTTTCGAGCAATGTAAAAGTTTCATATCCATGATCCATCATAACCCAGACGGAAGGCATTCCTAATCGTTTTGACGTTTTATGCTAAATTAGACTTTTTCAGAGACTAGCAAGTTCCCTGTAGTCTCAGGCTCTGTCCCAGGCAGAGGTGTGTTTCACACGCTGAGTTCTCAACTGTAGGAGTCGATCTGAAGAAAACAACTGGGTTATGGAGGACTCCAGAGAAAACGCCTTGAGGGAAAAGGGGTCAGAGACGCAAGCCATGTCCTCAGCAGTCCTATCACCAATCTGCCTGGAAAAATGAAAATCTAGAACAAGACAGAGTCAGCTACTTAGCACCTAAGAAGGAGAAGAGAAAACAAGAAAGTAAGTGAACATTGGCACTTGCGTCATGTGCAAAGGTTGGAGGAGGACCTTGAGAACACCACGCTGGATCAGACCACAGTAACCAAGCCAGGCTCAGCAGTGCCAAGTCAGCAGTCAGATCGAAAGCAGCTGTGCTGTCCATCCTTCACTTCTAAAGCACTAACAGTCAATAAAGGTTTACAAACATGCGTTGTTTCAGAGACATTGGACGGATGCTAACTAAGTACATGAGATACGCCAGCATCTCCATCTGTAGCAGAGTCCAAAGGAAAGCTCCGGGTGGTACTCGGAAGCCTGCCGGGAAACACAGGAAGCGTCAAGGACAGTCAGGACTCAGAGGTCCAAACAAATGACACATTGCGAAGAGGGATTTCAGGTGGGATTTCAAGTGGAAAGTGGCTGTCACACGTTGTCACATGTTTCTGAGACATCTGGCTTAGCATCAGGAACAAGAAATACTACTGATATCTATGAAGGGCACAGAACCTCCGAGTAAAGACATCTTCTCTCAGTGGGGGAGGCATGGCCAGGCATGGAGCACAGGCTGGCTGGGACCAGGGTGCCCTCAGCGCATACTCCGGGGCAGAGATCTCACTAAGTAAATTTGGAACCCTGTTAGTTATCCCATGCTTTGGAACAGATTATTCTGAAGCTTACCAAATTGTTACAAATATTTGTGACTTCACACCATTTCTGTGGGTCAAGAGTCTAGATGTGGCTTGGGTGGGAAGGGATGGCCAGATTGCACTCAAGCTGCTGTCTGGGGCTGCAGACCACTGAGCTGGTGGCTGGAGACGTCTGTTCCTCCCCACATAGGCCTCTTCTTGGCCTGCCTATGTGTTGTGATATGGCTGGCAACTTCATCACTCATCCAAAGTGAGTGACAAAGGGTGATGTCACATCGCTGTTTATGACCTGTGCTTCCCACGCAAGGCCTCTGCCTGACCGAAGTGAGTCACCCAGCTCTGCCCAGCCTGCCAGTGTGCACCAAGGTCTAACAACAGAGCTTGCAGGCTATGTGGGGCCATCTTGGAGACTCAGAAACTGTCGTGTTAGCACTTCGGCTCTGCCACATGTATTCTTCCTTGGTGGGGTAGAGGAAGGCTCAGGGCTGATAAAGAGAGAGGGCGGTTATGTTTACCCAGTCTCGCCATCTGCACACAGGTATTCCAACCTGAGAATTATAGTTGAAGGTAAATTCCTCTTGCAATTTCCGTAAATTCATATAATTTGTGCTTTTCAGAGGAAATATGTTCATGTAAAAAAAGAAAAGGAAGTAAAAGTCCTCCACAATCGTCCCACCCAGAGATAATAACTACTGAAATTTGGATAAACATTTCGGATTTTTCTAATCCATATAAACATGTACAACTATCTACCTATTTTACGTAAATTCACAATAATATTGCACCTGCTTCTCCCCAGTGGCTTTCTTCACTGAATAATGTGCAGGAGCTCTTTCCCTGTTGATAAATGCAGCTCAATACCCTCACCGTTAGTGCGTCCCTCTGTGTGGCCGTCCTATAACTTCTCCTACAGTCACTGGTATTCCATTTAAGGTTGTTTCGTGTTTGTATTTTTAGAGAAATCAACCATGTGGCTGTGGGGAAGCCCAGCTGAACCCCAACCCAAAAGGCAAAGCATTCATTATCTTTTTTAAATTTCCTTTCCCATGCCTTTTTATATTTTAGTGAAAATGCCAAGTTTTTCAATTATTTGTGAAAGATTTTAAATGTTTGTAAGAATGTCAAAAGGCCAGAAGATGCAGAGAACAGTGTGACTCAGGAGGGCTTTCTGGGAAAAGTCAACTTTATTAATATTATGAGAAGAACCTCAGCTCAGAATCACCCTGTTCTCCAGAGCCATGGGTGAGATTGTCCCCAAAGGGACAGTCCTCGCTTAAAAACGCAGAGTGCTAAGTCCTCGTGCTTAATCAGTTCTCCCCACAAAAGCATAAGTTCTCCCCACCCTTAGATCACATCGCTAGGTGGCCACGTCATTTATCACCCAAATGGGACATTCCAGAGATTGAAATAAAATGTACAACTGGCATAAAATAAAACTGTTCTGTGCAATCTGGGACATATGGTCAACTCGAACGTATCCATTGAGAAGACCAAGATGCAGATTGCCAAGGTGACTGGCAGCCTGCACTGCTAGTAAATCAGCCAGAAATCAAAGCGAGGCCTCTCCTGCCTAGAGGCTTTCTTTGGGGATCCCCAGGTCCCAGCGCTGCTTTTTCTCTCCATAGGGGCATCTCAAGGATTCTGCTTTTTCTCGTGGTGTCTCGTGGGTGCTGCTTTCTCTTGGTCGGAATTGCTGGCCTGGATCACATTCCCACGACGTTGATATCCGGGTGCTTTTCCCCAAATTCAACAAACTATTCAATGCTAGACGTCCCCTGGTGCCTCTTTTAACTCATTTTCTAGCACCTTAGCCAAGTGCGGCGGGGTAGTTCAGAGCTTCACCACTAGAGGGAGCGCTGGGCAAAATTTTGCGTCTTTCGCTGGCAAGTTCAGCTTTTAAAGAGAAAGGAAGGAGAAAATAAAAAAAGGAACGAGACAAGATTGTATCCTCACGGCTCCCGCAGAATGAGGTTCTTTTGTATGTATGCATAAATCCTTCTCCCTGCTTATCTCTACTTTGTACTGTTTCCTTCTTAAATCCGTAAGTAAATTCTGACATTTATCAGAAACTTTTATTGCCCCATCTGTGGCTTTTCGCCCAGAGCCCTCAACTGTTTTTCCTTTTCCCCATAACTCCCTGTGTTTACTTCTCTTCTTTATCTCGTCATTTGGTAGCATAACTTTCTATGAATGTTTCTGAGTTTTCTCTTTATCAATTATGATCTTTTGAGGGACAAGACCTACCAGGGAAGTTTCTCTCCTCCCAGCTCAAAGGTGATGGTTGGTTAACGTCAGATGAGTCAGTGAAAAGCTACAACACAATCTGAGACCGCACAAAAAGAAACCAGTATTTTGGGAGGGGACTTTTGGTGTGGGACACTTCTTATGGGCATATTAAAACTAAATTTTAAAATTTCAAGAAAGAAGGTGTTTGCAGAGAAAATAAATGTCTGGCTTTTAAAACTTGTCTCCAGCTTTCAGTAAAGGAGAAGGTAGGATCACCGCGGTCAAATGGCGGGGAAGGAGCCTCCTCTCAGGCTCTCCATGAAGCAGGAAAGAAACGATAAAGAAAGGGGGGTATTTGGTCTGGAGTGGCTGAGGATGCACACAGCAGAGCTCCAGGGCCTGGCAGATCCCTGTGGGATGAGGACCCCAGGATAGTGCCAAAGAGAGGGGAACAGGACACCCTGTCTCTGCCTCACTGTCTCCCGTTCCAAAATTTTCTGGGAGCCGGGGGAACCCATTCTCATGGGGAATAAGAAACTGGAGACCCCCAGAGGTCTCCATTCCGTTCACAGATACCAACAGCCCTTGCTGCAGCACAGGCTCCAACCCTCTCCGGTGCCACATCCAGTTTGGAGAGGAGCCGAGAGTTCGTGTAGCTGCATTGCCTGGGATAAGGAGTCTGTGTCACCCCAACAACCTGCGCTTCTGTGTCAGGATAGCATCTTGAATCTGGATCATCTGCTAGAGTGGGACCAGGTGCTACTGACCCTCTCTGTCCCTGAGTCCCCACCATCATCCCATCACATCTACATGGGTTCCTGCAACACCACAAGCCCCGCTGCTCACAGCCTAGGTCTGGTCCAACAGAGTGGCTGAGATCCCAGTATCTTAAGACCTGCATGGCAGGGAGGCCACCTCATCACATCCGCCCCACTTTCCTGGAAGGACCCCAGACAGCAGCCAGCATATCACACACATGACACCTCGCCTGACAGTCAGCCTGGGGGTGGCCCAATGCACAGAGAGCCCACCAGACAGACTGCTGTCCTTCCCTGACAACAACAACAAAAACCACCAGGCAAAACAACCAGCTGTCACCCTACCCCCAGCAGTTCCATCTACTGCTTTCAAAACCCTCTGCAGCCTGGCAATTGTAGACATTGATGGTAAGGATTATAGCTGAAGGAATCTTCCGGACGCCAGCGGCACTGAATCCACTCAACACCTGAAGTCAATGCACCGTACCCACCTGAGCTTCCAAAACCCACCTACAAAAGCTACTCCAGAAAATTAGGAAAAGCAACACTTCCCCTAGGTGCACAGATATCAGGGTAGAGACACCAGAAATGTGCAAAGGAAAATGACATCCTTGAGGGTGTATAGTGAGTGTCCAGTAGCAGACCCCAAAAGAACAACCTCAAAAATAACTCAAAATAATGATCTTACGGAAGCTCCGTAGGAGAATACAGACAAGAACACCCCCAATAAAGTTGGGGAAATAATTCAGGGTTTAAGTGAGAAATTCGATTCTATTTTTTAAAAAGAATCAAACAGAAATCTTGGAGCTGAAGAATTCAATAAATGAAATAAAAAATACAACTGAGAGCTTTAGCAAGAGACTAGATCAAGCAAAAGAACAAAGAATTCTGAACTTGAAGATGGGTCTTTTGAAATAACCTAGTCAGAGGGTAAACAAAAAACAGGAGTGAAAAATCCTATGGGACTTAGGGTATACTATACAGTGAATATTCCCATTATAGGATTTTCAGAGGGAGAAATAAAGGATAAAAGCACAGAAAATCTATTTAATGCAACAAAAGCTGAAAACTGCCCAAGTCTTAGGAGAGGGATGGAGAGCCAGTTCAGGTGGCTCAGTGATACTCAGACAGATAAAACCCAAAAACTTCCTCTGTAAGGTGCACACAAATGTTCACTGCAGTATAATCCACAGTGACAAAGATGTGGAGTTAACCTACGTGCCCATCAACTCACGAGAGGATGAACACAAACAGACACATCCATTCATGCACCGTGGAACACCATTCAGCCATAAAGAGGAATGAATTAATGTCATTTGCAGTGATGCAGCAATTTGTATCAAACTGGAGATGATTATCCTAAGAGAAGTATCTCAGGAATGGACAAAGACGACATTCACTCTCTAATAATCTGGAACTAACTGGTGCTCCCACATGGACACAGAGGGAAGTAAAAGCCGCTGGAAAACAAGGAGGAATTGGGGAGGTGAAGAATGAACGACTACCTCGCTGGCACAGTGAACACTGTGTGGGTGATGGGCACACGAATAGCCCTGACTTAAACAGCATACATGTACTTACACTCATTTTATTTTTTGAAATAAAAAAGAAAAAATTGTGTTTATTAAAAAATATAAAAGAAAAGGGCTATCCTATGTTCCTCAAAAAAGAAAATCATCAGTGTAAGCCAGAGAACAGAGACTAGCAGCATATCACATTTTAGGTACAAATGAGAGCTGCACACAGGCACAGCTCCACTTACGTATACGCTGTACTTACGCTTACGTAAACCACTTACTTGTTTTCAGCTCCACTTATGTGTACACTGTACTGCTCACACATTTGCAGGAGGGGGCCCAGCTTCAGCTCAGGAGTTCTTATTTACACCGAAAAATTTAGATATGTGATCTCTTTCTCTTTCTTTCTCTCTCTCTCTCTGTCTCTCCCCCTAATTTGCAAGATACTCTCAGGAGCTGGAAGAATCTTGATTCCAGCATCCTTGCTGCCTGACATTTACTACTGTCTATGTACTTGTAATCACATCAGCGTTTAATTCAATATTTAAAACTACAGGGTTAAAGACCTCCCCATCCATCGCTAGGGACCTCTGTCAGTTTTGACATTAATCCATTTATCCTTTCATTGTGATTTATGCAACCCCCTATTAATTCAGTTATTACACTGCAATTTAATAGGCATTTCTATACTTTCAACATGATGGGACCATGAAGTTTTTTTTTGCCAAATTCCTTCTTAAACCCAGGTTGAAAACTGCTCATCTATTTGGGTCTAAAAACCCTTGCTAAAAATTACAGTAAATTTCATTTGCTCCAAGTCATTCTCCATGAACAAGTGCTGCTCTTTATTGGTTTCATTTAACCATTAACTATTCAGTCAATTTTTATTTCTAATAATTTTTTGTGATAAGCATTGCGCTACTTAATTGCACGAAAATGCCAGCCTTTTTGTTTATCCCTGGTCTCTTTGTTGAACATTCAATGACGTTTTCTTCCCTCCAGTCTTTAGGAATCCAGTTTGTTCCTCCAGAAATTCTAGCCAATCACTGACAATGTTTTTCTGATATCAACTCTGAGACCTTTTAAAAACCAGTATCAGATGTGCTGGAATAGAAATAATATCTCTAGCATCAAAAAAATGTTTAAGGGGGTGAGATGCGTATTGATCTTCACAATTAATGGGTGATTCAATCTTAAATAGATCTAAATAATGATCAGATATCATACAAGGTTTCATAATGCCAAACTCTAGGACTGAGAAGGCTTGTGTTTATGACTTTTGCCCATATTCCCTAGAGAAAGTATCTATTTTTCACCCAAATCCTGCCTTTGGTTACCTTACAGTGACTTAAAATAATTTGCAAAATTGCCATGCAAGAACGCTCAGAGCCACACTTTCTACACTGAATATTGATTGAGTGCCTACATTGTAAAAAGCCAGGCCTTGTTCCAGAAAACATACTACAGAAAAAAATAGAAATAAAAACAATAATTAAGAAATAAAACAGAGCCAACAATAAGGGCACATCTCAGATCCCCAAGGTTATCTAGTTTTGTGTTATTTTCCCTTCCCTTTAATTTTTCCTTTTCATATTTCCTCCTAAGAACCATGTCTCCCCGGGAGAAAAAGTCCTCATTGTTGCAAGATCACTAGAAGATTTACAGAAGAAATGGGCTCTTTTATTTTCACTCTTCATTCATCTTCTTTCCCTATGCCAAAACAAATACATTTGCATTCTGAAATCAACAGCATTCGTCAACTGTGCTTTGGTTTCCTTGAACACTTTGGAGGATGTGATGATGAAGCTGAAAAGTCCTAGCTATCTTTGTTCATCCCACTTGGAATACTTCAAAAGTGAGGCTGCTGGAATTCACGCATGCCAGCCAGTCTCTTTTGGCTTATGGGCTTTGTACCAATTTCATCAGTGGTTTTGTTTGTTAAATTGTGTGCATAATACTACATGACTTTCATATGAAAAACTTCTCTTAACTTGTTTCATGTTTATTTAGAGCTTGCACTTGAAAGATTGCATTCTGAGCCTCACAATACTCCCATGATGAGATGGGGATGGCTTTAGTATCTGTACTTTACAGATAAAAAACTGGTATGTAATTAGGATTAGCAGTTTACTGGACTTGAGATCCTGAGTCATCAGGCAAAGCCAGGACTTGGCCTCTGGTGTTAGGGTTGTACCCTCAGCACCAAATCCAATGTTAAATAAGAAATACCATTAATGACCATCCTCAGCCTACAATGTCTTTTCAGAGTCTGCTTCTTTTTAAAGCCACACCTCATTTTCATCCTTGTCTTTATGCAAATATTTACAAAATTGTTGTTCAGGAAGAAATAACACCGGAGATGAAACAGCAGTGGATGCAACATAGGTCCTGAATCTCCTAGAATCTAACTCACTCCATTCCCAAGTGAATCGAAGACAAGAGCTAAGGCATCAAAACAAAAATCAACTGCAAAGCATACAATAAAAGTAGGCAAACATTTACGTTTGTGGGCATTAGGAGAAAAAGTTGATAACCAAGATAAAAGTAACTGACTCATGGGCTATTAAGGGCATATTTGCTGAGTCACAAAGTAATAGAGTTGTATGTTAACAAGGAAATTTTCGGAGTCCATATCCTATAATTTAATTACCAGAGATAAATAACAAATGACAAACAGAACACTCAAAAATGGTCTAGAGGATGAAAAAAAAGAATTAAAAACTCAAAGTAAATGTGGATTCTAGAAATGTGAAGACTTTAAAAGTAGATTATGTTATGCACCTGCAGTCCCTGCTACTGGGGAGGCTGAGGCAGGAGGATCACTTGAGCCTGGGAGTTTGAGGCTGCAGTGAGCTATGATGATGCCACTGCACTGTAGTCTGGGTGACAGAGCAATATTCTGTTTAAAAAAAGAAAAAAAACAAGTAGAATAAAATCATACATCATATTCAAAATGTCTTGTATGTTATTGCAGAGGGAATACTTGTTTCTGAAATCTAAATACAATGAACACAAGGCAGTGCTGAATCAATATATTAAGTATTCTTTGACACATATGGGAGAGTCAAAATATTTCTTCAAAAATTCAATTCCATGCATCTACCTTCCTTCATTTTTCCCATCAGGAACTGAAACATTTGAAGAACTCAATTAGTATTCTACCCAAGGCCTTCTCCAATTTAGTATCAAAATATTCCTCTCCCAATAATTTGGTTCCCATACAAAGCTACCATTCTCAGCCAATTGGTTTTATTTATTGTTCCCAAACATCAATGTTGTGTTAAGTGCTGGGCAAGTTCTTGTCACCTACTGATACATGTTTAACATCCCTGCCTTATGCCTCATTTGTCTCTTCCTACAAAGTCTACACTAACTCCCAAACCCAGGCTGAATCCTAATTCCAACATCATTCTCCATCCAACCTTCTCTAAAATAGCCTTGTTTCTGAATATCTACAAAAATTTTTGACCAGATAATTTCTTTATAGAGTAATCTTATATTGACTTGAGATACATTTTAAACACAGAATCACAGCAATTGTGGGATGTAATGAAATCTAAGTGACATGAAAATATGTTTTTCCTCTGATTGAATCAACCATATCTCTGAAGGCAATGATCTATCTTTTATATCAGTGCTGCAGGGGATGAAGAGCTCACTGCTTTTTAAAGAAATCTATTCCTTACTTAGAGCCTTCTGATTGCTATTGAGTTCCTTCTACTATGAGAATAAACCTCCCTGCTCCCCTGTGACTTCCACACCCTGGCCCTCAGTTCTACAAGTTTAAGAGGAAACAAAGTTGGGAATTTATGGAAACATCCGTTTGTGCTATTCAGATCCACTCACCCTTCCTGTAGGAACCAGGCCCTATTTTTTATTATGAGAAGTACGAATGTTGATGAAAATAACCAAAATATCTGGCATTTGGCCAGATTTTGGTGAGTTCTGGGTAAAGCATAGAGATATGATCAATGGAATTGAAATGGATTTACTTCTCTGTGATCAAGTTATCTTCAATACATGTAAGATAATTTTGTAGAGAATTGCTGGTCTTTTCAATAAATGGTGGTGCAACCATTATGCATTAATACAGTGTGGGCGGTGATATCCTCAGAACTAAATAAAGACAACAGTGTTGAGTGGGATGGAGCCGGTGCCGGGCTGCTGGCAGGGGACGCGTGCAAAAAACTGACTGTTAGCTACTGGCGTGAGTGACAGAAAGGACACTGGGGACAGACTAACAAGAGTATTTTGTGACTTGGTAGAATAATAGATTCAAGAGCAAAGAAGGAGCAGTGAGCATAAGGCATAAATAAAGAAAACATTTTTTAAAGATTTTACTGTAAACAAACACAGTGAGAGCTGTGCACCATGGCTCATGCCTGTAATCCCAGCACACTAGGAGGCCGAGGCAGGTGGATCGCTTGAGCTCAGGAGTTCGAGACCAGCCTGAGCAAGAGCAGGATCCCATCTCTACTAAAAATAGAAAAACTAGCCAGGCATAGTGGCGGGCACCTGTAGCCTCTTGGTAGGCTGAAGCAGGAGAATCACTTGAGTCCAACAGTTTGAGGTTGCTGTGAGCTATGATGACAACCTGGCACTCTACCCAGGGTGACAGAGTGAGACTGTCTCAAAACAAAACAAACAAATAAACAAAAAACACACACAGTAAGATGGGACTGCAGCCAGAAGGCCTAAGAAATGATTTTGCCCTGTTGTTTCACGACGATACTACATCCTTGTATGTGCCACGAATAAAGAAAATTAGCAATGACACAGGAGGAGGAAGAATTGGTGAAGCCATAAACTTGAGCAAATAATAAAAGACCAAAAGATATGATCCAGGGAAGGAGAGACGAGTTTGGAAAGAGAAGCCTGGTCTTGGAGATGAGGTGCTTCTTGTTCAGTGTGGCCTGTGTGGTCTGCAGAAGGATCCCACCCAAGGGGATGCAGAGTTAGAGAAGTGGTGGTGTGCTTTAGAGAGACGGGGTGGTGAGAGCTGGAGCAGAGGTCTGAGCCACACCCGAGAAATTTATATCATATTCAGGCAAAATTTGAAGCATGAATCGAGAAACCTAAAATTCAAAGCACATTCGGAGGCAGGTGGGGAGGTGGTCTCAGAAACCAGGCATAAGGGCTTACACCTGTGTATTCCCATCAGGGAAATTAGCATCCCTTCTCTGGACTTGGACAGGTAATCAATTCCAGATTCCATTTTGCCAAGGTTCCCACCATAATGTCAGGCTTTGCCAAGATAGACGCAGGAATTCGGAGACCCTGAACCTGCCATTTGAAGGTTAAATGTGACTACAGCTAATGAAACTGTGGGAGGCAGCAGAGTTAGGAAGAATGTTGACTTGGTTCTATTTGTTTTGATATTTAAAATATGTGCAAAGTGCAAGTGGATTTATTCTGAATGTGATGAATTCCTTGCTAAAGTGTGGAGGGAAAACAGCAAGCATATAGACTACCGAACCGTAAGAAATAAATCCTGGCTGGACCCAGTATTAAGCCATTCTTAAATGTTATTCTTACACCATGGTAAAGCTAAGGTTTCTTCTCCCCTTTTGAACACTTCATTGAAATGGTAGAACTTATTGGGGAAAAAAATATGATTCAATGAGCAAAAGTTCACTCCAAGCCTGACATTTCAGGAATACTAAGAGCTGTCATGTACACTTTGTTACAGGTGTAAAGCGTTTTCAGATGCTCAATGTTGTAGTATCATGTTATCCGCACAAGGAAATGATTTTTGTTCTTATTTTATAAGTGCAGCAGACTTAAGACCAGAGAGATTAACTGTCTTGCTAAGAAAAAAAGTTAGTGACAGAGCCAGAAGAGAAACCCAGACACTCATGAAACATAAGTCTAATACTGGCCCTGCTGTGTCTGTGAATCACATTGTTGGTCAGTCATCACAAGCTGGTGGGGGGTGATTGGAGAACGCGCCTTCCTAGACCTCTCCCCCAAAGATTAAAACTTGGAGGAGCAGGGCTGAGGAATCGGCATTTTAACTTTCTCTGCTACCGTAAAGATCTCACCCATCAGGTAGGTTCCCGCAGCTCCACACCAGAGGTGTTAGGGAGCCCCCTCAGACAGCACCAGCTGGAAACTGTGTCCACCCTGAGGGGCAGTGGGCAAGAACACAGTACCAGCCTGAGACAGAGCAGCGCCGTCTCCTGCCTGCCGTGCCACTCTCTGTTGAACAGCCCGAGGCAAGTTAACCCAATCTCCAAGCCTCTCATTTGAAATATCTGAAAAATTGAGACAACCTACAAGATAGATGGTCATGAAAAGCAGAGCACAGCAAGCCCAGGTTCTTATGATGACAAAAATAAAATAAAGCTTTAGATGTTAACACATGGCCATATATATACACATGTATTTGTCACACACAATATAATGTATTTATGTGGCAAAAAACCCACAATCAAAGAGCCAACGCATCTGGGCTGCTTCCACAACTTGGCAATTATGAGTTGGGCTGCAGTAAACATTCTGGGGAAAATGTCTTTGTCGTAAATTGATTTTTCTTCATCTGCATAGATATCGAATAATGGAATTGCCGGACCAAATGGTAGATCAACTTTTAGTTCCTTAAGAATTCTCCACATTTCATTCCCAAAAGGCTGCATTAGTTTGCATTCCCACCAGCAGTGTAGAGGTGTTCCCTTCTCTCCACATCCACGCCAGCATCTGCAGTTTTGGGATTTTGTGAAGTAGACTAATCTCACTGGAGTAAGGTGATATCTCAGAGTGCATTTCTCTGATGATTAAAGACGATGAGCATTTTTTCAGGTGTTTGTAGACCATGCACCTGTCATCTTTAGAGCAGTTTCTGTGCAAGTCTCTTGCCCACAAAGAAATGGAGTGGTTTGTTCTTATCTTATTGATTAATTTGAGTTCTCTATAGATTCTAGTTATCAGACCTTTGTCGGAATCATAACCTGCAAAAATCCTCTCCCGTTCTGAAGGCCGTTTGCTTTAGTTGTAGTGCCGTTAGCTGTGCAAAAGGTTTTTAGCTTGTTCAGATCCCAGTAATGTATTTTTGGTGTTGCTTCAATCACTATTTAGCCATAAAAAAAAGATGGAGACTTTACATCTTTTATATTTACCTGGATGGAGCTGGAACATATTCTTCATAGTAAAGGATCTCAAGAATGGGGAAAAAGTATCCAATGTACTCAATACTATTATGAAATCAATATAGAATCACTCACACATTCACGTGAATGATAAAACACAAATATAGTCCAGAAAGAAAGAGGAGGGGGAGTGTGAGGGGAGGGAGGGTATTTGGTGGGATTTCACCTAATGTGCACAATTCAAGGGTACATTTCAAAACAACTAAGAATATCTTATAAATGTCTTACCACAAAAAAATAAGTAAGTGAGGTGATGGTGATGTTAATCAGTTTGATTTAAGCATTCCACATTGGATATCAAATCATCACGTTGTATGCTATAAATATATACAGTTATGATTTAATAAAAATGAAGATAAAAAATTATAATTCCCTCTTTCTCCATTATCTTATGTGCAGTGTTATGAGTTTGGCAGTTAATAAAATAGCCAAGTGGAGCTCATGCGGCATCTCCACAGCAGAGCAGAGAATTGTCCGTCCCCAGGTGCTCCGTGTCAGGTGTAGTCACCTTAGCCCTTTCATTGTGTCGTAATTTCCCAGTGTCCAACCTGTATTTACTTCACAGGGTAGAGGTCACTGGCTGTGCTTATATTAACAAAGTTCCAGAGTGAATGACTTGTTATTCGTGTTCCATCAAGCTTTCACTCTGCACACTTCAAATAATGTTCTCACTAGCGAATCCATGCAAAAACATTAAAAAAAAAAAAAAAAGAAAGTCACAAGCAGGAAGAATGTGGTAAAAAGCAAAAGAACTCTGCAAAATCGTCTGCAAGTTCTTTCGCTTTAAAATTTCATTTTCGTTTTTGCCCAGAATTAGCAATCTATTGAAAATATTCCAAAATATCTCATAGTCAGAGTTATTAAAGAAAGTTGATGCCTCTCTGTCCCTCTCTCTCCCTCTCTCGCCCACATACTTCTGCAGGTTGTGCATTTTAGGAGACCTAAATGTAAACTTCTAGAATCCAAAATAAACTCCCAGTTGATGATATCTAAAATTAACCCCGGTATGTAACCGTCTGCGAGAGAAGCTGTGAGCGTCTGTTCTGGGGATAATGAGAGTGAGTCAAATCCAGCTCGGAAGCGAGGCCTTCTGTGAGGACAGAGATGAGGGGTGACACGGGGAGACGCTGTCCTCACAGCAGAAAGCCGGGGTGTCGCTCCCGAGGAAGCTCATTCGTTCTCTCTGCCCCAAAGCCTGGACCTGCTCACTGTGTCTCACGCGCATCGTTGCTGGAGGCACCGTGCCACCTCCCTGGAGAGAGTCCCTGTTTGCTTCAGACACTGTGTTTTGCAAGTTGAGACAAGGACACTTGGTAATGACTGATTCGAGATACACAGGTGGCCCGGGGTCCGGCCTGGCAGGCACTCTTGGGAATGAACCCCTGGAGGGCCCTCTGTGCAGGGGTGAGCCATCCAGCCCCGCCACCCCCTCCTGGTCATTTATGCATAATCCCTGTCCGTCAAGCTGTCCCGTTGGTGTCCCTGTGGGTGCCGGGGAGGGGCGGGAAGGCTGCTCCCTGCTTCAGGACGGCTTCCTTTTCTCCTGGAAGCAGCAGCAGCCCAAGACTGCAGCCTGATTCTTCTCTGTGCAAAGAGAAAAATCTGTTTGCCTTCACGTGTGGAGCCAACGCCCTCATTTGTCTCTTAACCCGACTTTCCTGCAACCTCGCCAGGAGCATCGGATGCCTGACAATAGGGGGTGACTGGTGGAGGCCAGACTGTGTCCCCGTAGCTCCTGTGTTGATGGCCTAGTAGCCACCACCCCAGCCTGCGGCCGCCCTTGGTGACAGAGTCCCTGCAGACGCATTTGGTTCAGATGAGGTCAGAGGGCAGACTGGGACAGACCAGGCCCTGATCTGATACGATGGGGTCACACAGTGGAATGGAGACACAGACACACGCACTGAGGGGACGGTGGGGACCTGGGTGACGACGCCTCCCGGCTGAGGTGACACTCCCTGCCAGCAGCCATACAAAGGCACAAAGAGAAGCAAGGAAAGGGCCTTCCCCCCCGCTCCTCGGGAAAAGCCAAACTTACCGCACTTTGGTCTGAGTGAATACATTTCTGTTGTTTAGGCTGCCTGGTCCACGGCGCCTTGTCATGGCAACGCTGGCAAACTAACAGAATGGTTCTCGTCTCCAAAAGGGATTGTTCTCGAATCCTCGCATTTCACATGCGTTTCCAGAACAACGGGAACATTAAGAAACAAGATCTGGAACCAGACAGAACTGGGTATGATTTCAGCTTAACCACTTTGTTACTGTGTGATTTTAGACAAGCTGCTGGGAGGCGTCTGCACCCGGCAGTTTTTAATACCAGGGCCTTGGACTTCACAGAGACCTGGTTACAGATCCTGGCGTTCCCCAGCTGAGCGACCCAGTAGTTATCACCCCTGAACGTGCTTCTGTTCTGGTTCCTGTTGCCAGCGGAAGCTTGTGGGGCTTCAAGGGCACAGTGAGCAGAAGCCCCAGCCACTGCTCAGGCCTCATCGCTACTTGTTAAAAGGCAACAGGAATTACTTTCTACTGGGCTCGTTTCCCTTCTGCTCTATCCGGACTGTTCTGATTCTCCAGCAGATTCCAGGGAAAGCCCTCACCAGTCCGATGAGCCGTGTCCAAGCACCCATCGAGGCTCGCCCTTAAGGAACACACGCCGTGCACCCCCAGCCACCCACAGACACACACCATGCACCACGTGAGCAGCTCACCTACACACCTCGACTTCTGAGGCAGAAACTTGGTTTTTATTTCTGTCTATTTGCTCTTTCCAGAGTAGGTTTTCATTAAACACAAGAGAAGTGGACAGGTGCATGAAGGAGTAACTAGCAGGGTCCTGAGTCGGTGACAAGCACTTCCACTTTCCTCTCTGGTACCAGTGGGGACACATCTGTAATTATTTCCTCCTGGGCATGGCACTCAGGGGAAGGGAAATGTAGAAACAGAAGCCGCCAGGGTTGAGAAAGACATTTAATAATGACCTGGGGCTCTTCCCCCCTTTGGAGTGGGGGGCTCAGGACCACCTGACCTGCATAGGTGCACAGGCCTGCCGCATCACAACTCCTAGGGTCACAAAAATCCCGGCCATGCCGTCTCATTCAAAAACCACACCCATTGGTTACCTAGTCCAGACAGAAGGACAGGGTTTCCCCATGTGCCAGTGAGGAAACTGAGGCACACGAGTTCCCCCGGATTGCATAAGTCCATCGGAGGCAGAGCTAGGTCAAGTCCACTGTTGTCCCTGATGGCTTCCACATACAGCTCTTCTTACTAACCCTTGCTGACTTTGGTTTCCTGTAGTGTATTTCTGAATGAGACTTAACCTACTGACTCAATAGCCAAGGTGAGCTCTGTGGACTGGTTTTCCTGGGGCAACACAGGAACCTGAACATAACCTGTTTAGGTGGAAGGTGAAACCGCTGGGCCTGTGAAGTGAGATTCAAGAGAACATCAGACAGGGTTGGAAGGAAACTCCCACGAGATCCTCGTCGGTAGGTCTGATCATTATTAATTTGTTGACAATTCCCTTCTGACTTGAGTTTCAGGGTTCTTATCTGCAAAATGGGAATAATACATGGTATTATCTGCTCCAATTCGGAGTTCACAACGATGAATAGTAATACTGAAAATGAAGAGCACCCCAAAAGTCTGTGGCAGATACGCGAAAGAAAGTGAATCTGGTCTTAATAATGGTCGGTTCTGAAGTCAACACTTAAAATTAATATTATATGTTCAAATTGCCCTCCAAAACTTGTTGGGAAGGTTCAAAGGTAAACACTTTTCTTATACATTTAACACCTTGTTGGTTTCCTTCTAGGAAAAATGTGGCAGAAAAAAATAGAAATATTTTTGGTAAGAATCAGATGTAACTGAAGGAAGCACATCCCTCTCTCCCTGGTCACTCCATGGGGGCGTGGAATTACCCGTACCCGGCTTGTCATCATGTTCTGTCTCTCTCCTTCTCTCATCATTATTACCAACATCAGCATTATCATATCGTCATTATTTGCCAGCACACCGAGTTGAATCATGTAAATCAAACACGTGTCTTATGCAAGATCAGGGTGTCAAGAAGCCAGAGATTGGAAGCCTCAGTTGTAACTGAAAGTATTAGCAGCGTAGTGGGGGATGAGCCCCCCTCACTGCTGGAGTCCTGTGACTCAGCACTTCTCACGTTAGATGGTCCAGCCCAGCCCCTCTGATCCCTGAGTGCTCGGCCTCGGCTTCCCTGAGACACCTGACCCAGCTTCCTGCCCCTCCCTCCTCACCTTCCTCGCTGCTTCCAGTGACTGTGGGGAAGGGAGGTGCAGCAGCTTGGAGGGCAGAGTCTAGACTAGGAACAGGCAGGAGTGGGCGACTCAACCTCCATGATCCAGCCAGCAGCCTACAATGTCCGGGGACTTGCAGGTTGAAAGGTGTGTGTGTGTGTGTGTGCAGTGCCTGTGGCTCAAGGAGTTGGGCGCTGGCCTCATATACTGGGGGTGTGGATTCAAGCCCGTCCTCGGCCAAAACTGAGAAAAAAATAGATGTGCACGTGTGTGTGCACACGTGTATATGTGTGCATGTGTGAGTGTGTGCACACGTGTGTGTCTGTGTGTTAAATGCATCAAATCTTAAAATGATCTGAACACAGGGAGCCAGCAAATATCTGGACCGAGCTTAGCTTCTTCTAACCAGGCCAAGACTCAGGGTGACTTTCCTTTTCTGGTATTTCAGAATCAGATTATGATCCGGTTAACTTCTTTATACTCTCCTCTGCCTTGGGGTGGTAGGAGTGGACGTCAGGGACATATTGAGACAGCTCCAGACTCCATTCAAGATCTGCAGGGAGAGGAGGTTTCCCCAGAGCCTTCACAGGCCTCCCCACTGCCCTCCCAGGCCCTGTGGCCTCTGTTGCAGAGATGCACAGGTGGTGGCCGCAGGCTCCCAAATCTTGTTGCAATAGGCATGTTGAGTTCAGAATTACATCTCCTGACACTTTCTTCAGAAAAGTGAGGAGAGAAAAGGCACAGTTTCTGGCCCATAGCAATTCTGAAATCCAGCAGCCTGGATCTTTGTTCCTCTCTGAGAGCCGCTCCCCTAGACTTGACTCTGCACCCCAGGCTCGAGATTCCATCCCATGAATCCTTCATCCTTGCCCATAGGAAAATTGACTTTGCTACTAGACATCCCAGCTTGTTTCCCAGTACACTTTTTCATTTGTGCTGTCTTTATTTTTATCTAAGCAGATGATGCTTCTTCTTGAAATTTATTTTCCAGCCTTTGTGCATTTTTAATGACTCTTCTGTTGGTTCACCACATTAGACTAAGCCAAATCACAAACATCCTTTAGAAAAGTGTTTCTTTTCTCTACCTTGGGTTTCTTATGAAGCTGTTTTAGAAAATGACCTTAAAATTTTTTGAAGTCCTGTTGCTTAATGAAGCAGCTCTAGAAGCTGTTACCTTAAGACCCTTGGAGGATTTTTATTTCCCTAAAGGTTTTATGAGGCACTGCTGAAATTGTTCCTAGGTCACAGCACATCCTACCCTGCATTTGATCTTTAACCAGGGTCACTTTTAATTTTAGAATCATTTGCTGTCTGGAGAGGCTGGGAATGAGAAACAGCTTTAATTTGAAATTCAGCATGCCCAGAATTCTTTATATTTAACATTTTATCAACACACTGGCTGGAAATCTTCTTAGCTAGATCTTTGAGGCTCCTGAGTTATAGTTCCTAATTGAGACTTCACCACAGGTCAGCGCTGTGAGACTTTTCATTACCACACGTCTTCTCTTTCCGACAGCTTCCTGAAACATCATCCTTACTTTCCTGCAAGCTGTCCCTGACAGCCCTCTTGAAATATTTTAGGCCTCTACTAGCACTTTCCTTGAGGACCCTCCAGCTTCTTCCAATTGCTCGATTCATTTCAATGCCAATGCTAATTTTTAAAACTCTTGTAGCACCTCACCTCACTCTTGGAATTATAACCTATTCCAAGTATCTTCATAAAAATCATCCCAAAATTGGTTGTCTAAAAAACAAGTATACTTGTATTATCTCTCATAATTCTGTATATTGACTGGGATGAAGTTGGGATCGTAATCCGGAAAGACCCAGACCTAGATGCCACAATCTCAATGTCAAAATCCCCAAACACCAAATCCCTTGACATCTAAAATCCTAACAATCACAATCAGCAGATAATGGCACCCCGTGATGTGAGATTATCACCTTATTTTTTTTTTAATTTGGAAATCAAGCATGGCTTAATGAGATGCACGTAGGTCCTAAATTGACAAGGGGCGGACTCGTGAACTTAATTTTAAGTGTCAACTTGATTGGGTAGAGGGTTATCTAGAGATTTGCTACACTATGTATTTTATCTTTGTATCATTTCCAATACTAGGGGCATAAATTGCATAGAGATTTTTAGGGAGTTCTAAATTATGTTTACAGAGTTCTAATTCAATACTAGGGGCATAAATTGTGTACAGATTTTTACAGAGTTCTAATTCATTTTTACAGAGGTCTAATTTATTTATGGAGTTCTCATTTCTTGCAAACTGACTCCACCAAAAGTGTATTATCACAATATCGACTTTGCGTGCAAACATTATGCATGTGCATTAAAAGGTGAAGTTTCCTTAATAGGTAAAGAGTTTTCCTAAACATCTACATTTGTGAAAGATAAAATTGTAAAGATCTCGATTCTTTGAGAGATTGCATACTTGGTGGTGACCCACTGCAGTTTTTGAGTGAGCTCATCAGAAGACTTGTCTTTTTTCACTGTGTCTGAAATAACCAGTCACAGAGCTGGGTGCAGTTACCCACCATGGCGATATGCATTTAAACATTTCTGTTTTTTTACTGTTTTTACAGGTGGAACGAACAGCATTGAGCCCACTGGCTTTGAAGTGATTGACTTGGAATCAATCACCCCAATTGACAGCAGCTGGTCCTTTTTCCCATCCCAGGCTTTGATGGCCTCTAGGCTTCCTCAGATTAGCTGGTACCTGAACTTCCCTCTGTGCAGGAAAGATTTGGGGCCGACAAGACCTTCGTTGCAGCCCCTTCTCTGATTTTTTTTTCAGGAATCTTGACAGAAGGATGCTATTTATTCTCAGCCACGCCGGGCCAGGACAGCGAAATCTTAATGACTTCCTCGTTCTTCCTGAGCTGGCTCTTTGTGACGGCCTGATTGCCCTATTTGTAGTGCATTCCCAGAACTGGAGGCACACCCATGCACAAATGTGTGTGTCTTTAAAAAGCATTTTCTCGAAAGGAACATCAATCATTTCTCAAGACAAATATAGAGCCCTGCTGATATGGAAGAGTTATATGAGAAATTGCAATCCCCGTGTTTTTGCCTCCATTATGTCTCCACAAAACTGTTGGACTTGGAGCAACTCAAACAACTTCCGTGAGCCTTGATTTCTGCAACTGAAAAATAAGTAATTTTATACTTTAGATTTGCTGTCGGACTGTGGTTGGTGGGTCAGCTCAGTTAAAATTAAGTTAAACTTAAAGTAATAAACTGATTTAAGATAAAAGTAAATTAAAGTTTGAATATAATTTATCATTTTGATCAATTCCACTCTTTGTTTCCATCTACTCATGTTAGGAAGTAAGAACACTGAGCCATCTAATAATCTGGAAAGTCACTTTTTAGCCCCAGATTTTTATTTCTTGCAGGGTTCCTGAAGATCAGAAAGAATATAAATTTATCAGCTCAGATGGTGCCTCTTACAATACAGCTGTTCATTATTGTGTATCTCCTTGTATCCAATAAAAAGCTGAGATGCTAGTAAGGTGGTAGGAGGAATTAGTCCAAGGAGCCCAGGACTAATTCTGCTCACCTCTGTCTCTCTGTCAACCACTGGGGACAACAGTAAAACAAATGTGAAGTAGGGTGACACTTCTCTAATAGCTGAGTCTTTGTGTTACAAAACAGGCACATTAGACAGATAAATTGTGGACACCTGGTTTCGTGGAGATTAGAACCAGGGTAGCTTCATTCTCTCTAAGCTTAAATTTGAAACTCATCATTCAGATCAGTTTAGATAGCAATGATGGCAAAACATGAACGCAAAGAGGTGGAAACCCCTGACTGTGATTTTGCTCCAGTGTTAACTCCAGACTAGTTGACACCTACCACATACAAGCATGAACCCGACGCCAGCATTTAGAAGGTCTAGGAAGAAAGAGACAGCTAACACGTCTGGAACGCCTGGACTGTTACTTCTATGGTGGGTGGAAATGACAGTTCAAAGAAACACCATACATACACATATCCCAACTTACATATATTTTAAAGCTGTCCCTTAGGAAAATGAGGTCAACTCAGGGGTCTTAATTTTTGAAAACTTTTACTCACCAAGACCAGGAAAGGGAGTGACAGCCTTTGTGTATTTAGCCATGACTTGCCAATTATGTTTTCTCAGGAGCAGTTACATTCACTCAGTGTCTGCTGCTTTGTTTGTTTGTGTTGTTTTTTGGTGAAACAGCCTAGAACACTTCAGTGTTAATCCCAGTTCTGATGTTAGGGAGCTGCATGACCTTGAACAATGTTTCTTTGTGGTATTCAATTTCTACATCCAGTGAACCGAAGAGGTAAACCAGACAATTTCTCAATTCCCTCCTAGTTTTAACATTATAGGAGATAACCTAGCTATCAAGGTCTTTTTAAAGTATTTAAAAAATTAAAAGTGCCTGCTTTTATTCTTTAGAAGCTGGTTTTATATCCCACTCTTTAGTTAAAAAAAAAAAAAAACTCTACTGCATGATTTTCTTTTAACGGACAATAAAATCTTGGCGATTTTGCTAAAGCTAAAAATAGAGTTTCTTTGCGAAAAGGAGAGTCACGTTGTTTATAAATAGCAGGCCTTTGACTCTAGGGTTTATTCGGTCAGAAAGAGAAGCTTAAATTGAAATGCAGAGTAAAAAGAAATCTATTTTATTGTTTTGGCAAGAATCTAGCTACAAGATTTAAAACTCTTCAGTTTGCTGAAAGAATAATACAGAGATGAAGGATTAAGAATTACCCGATTGACGGTGAACAAGAAAATGTGTCTTTAAGGATGGTCTGTTTTGTAGAAAAGGAGATGGGAGCTTAGGGGAGTCACGGGAGGGCAGGCTTGGGGGAGAGGCTACTTGGCTTACGTTGTCCATTCCATAGCCCTCATTTCTTGCAGCCATTATTGTCCAGGCATAGAGATTTCTGTTTATCCAACCACTTTCTTACTCCATTGATCCTAAACTCAAATATGAAACAGAGAAGGAGGAACAGTGAACGCTGAACATGCCTGGACAGGGGAACCCCATGGATTAATTAACCCATCAACTGAAATAACGTACGTCACAGAGACTTCATGCGTGTACTATCAGACAAACTCTGGGGAAAACATAGTCTTTGGGGCAAGGACACCCATACTCTGGTGAGACAAGATTTTACCTTATTGAATGTTTCCAAAGACATATGAAAAGCTGATTTCTCAAACATTCACCAAACTTAATGATACTAATATCTGGGTAGTGGTCTTTCCTGATAAATTTATTTTTATTTCTTCTTTGCTCTTCTGAAGATGTATGACTTTTACAAATGTCATGAAATATGCAATATAAATTATCAGAGGACTGATTTACTTAATTAAGCACAGATGTAAAATAACCTCAGGCTACAGAGGCACGATCACATGACTCTTCTTCCGTGAATTACATGGCCGTGTTTTTAAGACTTTAATTTTTAGAGAAATTTTAGAGTTACAAAAAATGTGAACAGAAAGGCCGAGAACCCCCCATGTATACACACCTGCCAACTCAGTGTCCCCTGTCGTTAATATATTACATTGATCTGATACATTTGCTATAATCAAGGGGTTACCATTAACACATTAAGTGCATAGTTGACAGTTTATGCTCGAGTTCACTCTTGGTGGTGAATGTTCTATGGGACAAATGTATGATGACATTTGCCATTACGGTGTCAGAACGGTCTCACTGCCCTAAACCCTTGCTCTCCCCTCCTTATCAGCCCTCTCCCCCAGTTCCCGAAAGTCACTACTCATTTTACTGTCTTCACCATTTTCCCCTTTCCAAAACATCACAAAGTTGGAATCACACAATATCCTTCTCAGACTGGCTTCTTTCTCTTAGAAATATGCATTTCATGTTCTTCTATGTCTTAAAATAATATTCCACTATGTGGATGTGCCATATTTATTAATTCAGCTACTGAAGAACATCTTGGTTACTTTCTTTCCTTTTTTTTTTTCTAGAGACAGAGTCTCACTTTGTCACCCTGGATAGAGTGCTGTGGTGTCACAGCTCACAGCAACCTCCAGCTCCTGGGTGTAACTGATTCTCTTGCCTTAGCCTCCCAAGTAGCTGAGACTACAGGTGCCCGCCACAATACCAGGCTATTTTGTTGTTGTTGTTGTTGCATTTTGGCTGGGACTGGGTTTGAACCTGCCACCCTCAGTATATGGGGCCAGCGCCCTACTCACTGACCCACAGGCGCTGCCCATCTTGGTTACTTTGAAGTTTGGCCAATCGTAAGTAAAACCTGCATAAAAATATGTGTGCAAATTTGTGTGCAAACATAATTTTCAGCTCATCTGAGTGAAAATCAAGGAGGTTGTTAACTCAATCATCTGGCAGGAGCGCGTGTAGTTTTGTAAGGAAGGTCCACACGGCCCTGCCCTTGTGAATTTGCACCGGCAGTGCCTGAGCGCACCTGCTGTGTCCTCACCTCACACCACTTGGCGTGAGTGTTGTCACTGTTTCCAGTCTGGACCCTTCTGGTCGGTGTGCAGTGGTATCCAGGTGTTTTAATTTGCAGCTCCCTGATAACGGATGATGTGGAGCATCTTTTAATATACTTATTTGCCATCTGCGTATCTGTGAGGTGGCTGTTGCCTGTTTTCAAATTGGGGTTCTGTCTCACCGTTGAGTTTTCAAGAGTTCTTTGTATACTTTGGATACCAGTCCTTTAGTAGAGATCTTTTCAAAGATTTCCACAGGTTTTGGTTTGTCTTTTTATCCTCTTGACAGTATCTTTTGCAGAACAAACTTTAACTTATCAATTTTTTTCTTTCATGGATCATGTTTCTGGTATCTGAGAAGTCCTGGCTATACCTAAGGTCATCTAGATTTTCTCCAGTGTTCTCTTTTTGAGTTTTAGTTTTACATTTTACGTTTAGGTTTATGGTACATTTTGAGGCAATTTCTGTGAAAGCTGGAAGAGCTGTGTCTGGGATTTTTGTTTTCTTTTTGTATGTGGATGTTCAGTTGTCCTAATGCCACTCAGTAAGAGAATATCCTTTCTCCGTTGAGTTGCCTTTGGCCCTTTGTCAAAGATCAGTGGACTACATTGCATGAGCTCATTTCAGGCTCTCCATTATCTTACACAGATATGTTTGTCTATTCTGCTAATACCACACTGTCACGAGTATCAAAAGTCTTCAAGTCACATAATGTCAGCCCTTTATTCTTCTATTTCAACATTCTGTCAGCTTTTCTGGGTCTTTTGCTTCTCCATGTAAACTTTCAAATCAGTCTTTCGATATTCACAAAATAATGTGCTGGAATTTCTATTAAGATTGTGTTGAACCTGTAGGCAAAGTTGGGCAGAAATGGCTCTTGACAACATTGAGTCTTCCTTCCCACCTATGTGGAATGTCTCTGCATTTTCGATCTTCTTTGACACAACTTCTTTTTTAGACCTAAAGACCAATGCTACACCTGGTCTTTTATACTATATTTGCAGTACGTGTGCACCTTCTATGATTTATTTTATTATTAAATCATAACTGTGTACATTAATGCATTTATGGGGTACAGTGTCCTCATTTGGAATACAATTTGGAATGTTTACATCAAACCGGTTAACATAGCCTTCACCTCACTTAATTATTTGTTGCGTTAAGACATTTATACTCTACTCTTAATAGATTTGACATGCACCCTTGCTTTATGTACAACAGGTGAGGTCTCACTAATTACCCTCCCTTCACATGGCCTCCCCCACCTCCCTACACCTTCCACTTCCCTCCTTCGTTCTCGGCTATAGTTGTATTTTATCGTTGATACGAAAGTGTGGGTGATTATATATTGGTTTCATAATAGTACTGAGTATATTAGATACTTCCTCTTCCATCCTTGAGATACTTTACTAAGAAGAATATGTTCCAGCTTCATGTAAACAGAAAAGAGGTAAAGTCTCCATTGTTTGATGGCTGCATAAAATTCCATGGTGTACATACACCACAATTTGTTAATCCATTCATGGGTCAATGGGCAATTGGGCCGCTTCCACAACTTGACAATTATGAACTGGGCTGCAGAAAACACTCTGCTGCAAGTATCTTTATTGTAAAATGATTTTTGGTCATCTGGATATATAACTAGTAGAGGATTACAGGATTGAATGGCAGGTCTACTTTTAGTTCCCTAAGTGTTCTCCAAACTTCTTTCTAAAAGGGATGTATTAGCTTGCATTCCCACCATGATTCTTATCTTGATTATTAAAATCAAGACATAACACAGTGGTGAGTGATGGTAACGGGGATGTCCTTGAGGAGCCACACGAGTCCAACGGAAGGCAAGCTTCATTCTGGGAGGGCTGATCGGAGGGGCAGCAGGTTCACCAAGGTGGTGATGGAAAAGAAGTTCATCAACTGGGAGAAGGGCTGGGACATCCACGGGCCAGGGGTGTGTGAGTGTGTGTATGGAAGGGGTTCAAGGGCATTCCAGAGACATGGGAGTGCCAGGACATTCATGTAACAAGCATCGCTTTGGCTGAAAGGTTTTTGTCACCTAAGGGGATGTCAACAAGGAGACCGTGAAGGGCACAAGTAGAGCTGATGAAGAGTTGACGAGGTGACAAGATGATTTGCCCTGCACAGAAAGGCAGTGGTGGGTGAGGCACAAAGTGAGAGAATGCGCTACTGATTTTGCAGATGGTAGTGCCTGTCCCATCCTTTTCATTGTTCTCCTTTCAAAAATCCCTAAGGAGTGGCTCAGCACCTGTAGCTCAGTGGTTAGGGGGCCAGCCACATACACACGGACTGGTGGGTTCAAACCCGGCCCAGTCCTGCTAAACAACAATGACAGCTACATCAAAAAAAATAGCTGGGCATTTTGGCAGGTACCTGTAGTCTCAGCTACTTGGGAGGCTGAGGGAAAAGAATCGTTTAGGCTCAAGAGTTTGAGGTTGCTGTGAGCTGTGACGCCACAGCACTCTACCGAGGACGGCATAGTGAGACTCTGTCTCAAAAAACAAATCCCTCAGGAAGTACCCCTGGGGAAAACAGCCATGAATTCATTCACCCAGGACTCTATGTCGGCCGCATCCCACCCTGGGTACTATGCTGGATGCCGGGGGTGTAAGTGAGAACAAGGTGGTGAGAGTCACCCACTAAGTCACCCTCCATGTGCCATTGCAGTCACCACCCTCTGCCTCAGATGACCTGACTCCACACTGCAGCCCTCTTTAAGTGTTTCTGTGCTACCCTTTAATAAGTAAGTCAGATTTCCTTCTCTTATTTAATGATTTAAACATTACTTTAAAACCACTTCCCTTTTCTATCTACTGCTTAACCACTAGGTTCTTAATTCAGTTTTCTCCTTTGATTCAAGAACATCTGAAACACTATTTTCCATCCTCAGCACCATGGAGCCCTGAGTCTAGAGGGGTGGACAGAGGACAGTGAGGGCAGCAGGGGACGTTTCTGTTGTTCAAACGTCATGGGTTTTCACCTGAGGATTTCCTGCTGGTGTTAAAGGTTACAAACACTTTGTTTCCAGGAGAGGGTGGGATGAGGTGTGATGAGAAAGCTGGGGCCGTTCTGTAAATTGCCCAGCTGGGGAAAGAGCGCTTTGTGAAGTGGAACCGAGCAGTGGACAGCCAAGCCTGGGTTCACAGCAGGAGGCTCGTGCTCAGGAGGTCACAACAGGAGGGGACCTGGCATGTCCTAACACTGTCAAGCCAACAGCCCCCAGTGGGCCAGGCATCCCACCTGCCGTATCTCCTTGAATTCCCAAAATACAATGACGATGTGATTGTTGCTGACCCATACTGGGGCTCAAGAAATTAGTAATTTCCTCTGGGTCACATGGCTCTTGACTGGCAGATCTGGGGTTCGAATTCAGACCTATCCTCAGTGGTTTCAAGCCTCCAGTCCCTGTGTGGCTGCACATAACTTCTCACAGGTGGCAGCGAGGCCAGAAGACAGCTTGAATTTGAGTCCTGCAGATGACACATTATCACTGTGGCGTTGCAGCTCTGTTGCTGTCCTGCCCCCTTGGTTGTTACTAATCATTCCAGGACTCGGGAGCAACCCCTCACCACAGGCCCTCTCTGCCTCAGGGTT
>CAUYRH010047410.1:0-50486 GCA_963574655.1 Perodicticus potto
TCCTCAAAGAAAGCATAGGAAAAACATTGGAAGATATCGGCCTAAGGAAAGACTTCATGAAGAACACTGCTGTGGCAATTGCAACAACAACAAAAATAAACAAATGGGACTTAATTAAACTGAAAAGCTTCTGTACAGCTAAGGAGACTACAACCAAAGCAAATCAACAACCTACACAATGGGAAAGGATATTTGCATATTTTGAATCAGATAAAAGCTTGATAACTAGGATCTATAGAGAACTCACATTAATCCACATGAGAAAAGCCAACAATCCCATATATCAATGGGCAAGAGACATGAATAGAACCTTCTCTAAAGAAGAAAGACGAATGGCTAACAGACATGAAAAATGCTCATCATCCCTAATTATTAGAGGAATGCAAATCAAAACCACCCTGAGATACCATCTAACCCCAGTGAGAATGGCCCACATCACAAAATCTCAAAACTGCAGATGCTGGCATGGATGTGGAGAGAAATGAACACTTTTATACTGCTGGTGGGACTGCAAATTAATACATCCTTTTTGGAAGGCAGTATGGAGAACTCTGAAGGAACTCAGGGTAGACCTCCCATTTGATCCTACAATCCCATTACTGGGCATCTACCCAGAAGGAAAAAAGTCCTTTTATCATAAGGACACTTGCACTAGACTGTTTATTGCAGCTCAATTTACAATCGCCAAAATGTGGAAATAGCCTAAATGCCCACCAACCCAGGAATGGATTAACAAGCTGTGGTACATGTACACTATGGAATACTATTCAGCCATTAAAAAAATGGAGACTTTACAGCCTTTGTATTAACCTGGATGGAAGTGGAGCACATTATTCTTAGTGAAGGGTCACAAGAATGAAGAAGCATGAATCCTATTTACTCAATTTTGATATGAGGACAATTAATGTCAATTAATGACACGGTGGGGGTGGGGGAAGGGGAGAGCAGAGAAAGAAGGAGGGAGGGGTGGGGAAAGAAAGAGCAGAGTGAGGGGAAGAGTGAGGGGGTGGGGTCTTGATGTGTGCCCCACCTTTTGGGGACAAGACACCATTGTAAGAGGGTCTTTACCTGACAAATATAATCAGTGTAACCTGGTTTCTTGTACCCTAAATGAATCCCCAACAATAAACTAAAAAAAAAAAAAAAATGTTCTATTACCAGCTTGGTGCCTGTAGCTCAGCAGCTAGGGCACCAGCCAAATATACCAGAGCAGTCAGTTTCAAACCCAGCCCAGGCCTGCCAAACAACAACAACCACTACAACTGAAAAATAGCCAGGTGTTGTGGCAGGCACCTGTAGTCCCAGCTACTTGGGAGGCTGAGGCAAGAGAATCGCTTAAGCCTAAGAGTTTGAGATTCGTGTGAGCTGTGATGCCACAGCACTCTACCAAGGGTGACATAGTGAGGCTCTGTCTCAAAAAAGAAAAAAGTTCTATTAGCTATGTGTGTAGTCATAAAAATTATAATGTTTAGTTTTCTTTCCTTTTAACTTTATAAAAATATCATGCTCTATATTGTCCTTTGCACTTTTATATTTTCAATCAACATTATGTTTCTAAGATTCATCCATTTTGTTACATGTATCTGTAGTTCACTCATTTTCAAAGATATATAATATTCCATTATGTCCATATGCCATAATTTAGTTTTATCTTGATGGACATTTTGGTTGTTTCCATGTTTTTACTATTACCAATAGTGTTGCTATGAATATGTCTCAGACTGCATATATTAAAGACAATGTTCCAGGGTGTATCCCTGTGACCTGAATGAATGGGTTTCAGAATATGGCTATACTCAATTTTATTAGGTAGTGCCAAAATGTTTCCAAAGTGGTTGTTCCCGTTTACATTTTCATCATCAATATATAAGTATTCTCCTTCTTACTTATCACTTTGTATTGGCAAATTTCTAAACATTTGACAATCCATTGAGGTCTTATTTTGCATTGTTCTGATTACTAATGGGGTTGAACATGCTTTCATATACTTATTTGATATTCATCTTTCCTACTCTTTGAAATACCTGTTCATGTCTTCTGCCATTTTTGTACTGAATCATATTTTTGGTCCCATGGTGATTTGGGAGAGTTCTTGATTTATATTCTTAATGCCCATCCATTGTTAATTATGTATATTGCAAATATTCTCTCCCAGTTTACAGTTTGTGATTTCATTTTAATTATGTATCTTTGATGAACCAAAGTTCTTAATTTCACTGTGGCCTATATTAAATTAGATCTTATTTATCAATAAGTAATAAATTCCCTCAAAACTTAAAGGCTTAAGATAACAAAATTTTGTCTCATAATTTCTGTGCTGTCAGGAAATCAAATGTGGTTTAGTATATGGCTCAAGGAATATCACTAGGTTGCAGTCAAGGTGTTGGTTGAGACTGTGGTCTCATCTGAAAGCTTGAGTGAGGTAGGATATGTTTCAAATCTCACTTACACGATGATTGATAACCTTTTCATAGGTATTTATCCATACATCTGGCTCATGACATGGAAACTGACTTATTTCAGGGTAAACAATCTGAGAGAGAGAAACGGAGAGAGAATATTCTAGACAGATGAAGCCACAGCATTTTTGTGACCTAATCATAGAAGTTCCACCACTTCTGTTCTATTTATTAGATACAAGTCAATATACCCAGTCCACACCCAAGGAGAGGAGATTATACAAGTGTGTGAATACCAGGAGAGAGGAAATATTGGTGCTATCTCAGATGCTGCCTCCACACAAATTTATCATTTTTTAAATGCTTTTGTGTATTATTTAAAAAATGCTTCCCTACCTCAAAGTAAAAACATGTAGTAGTCTCCCTTATCCATGGTTTTGTTTTCAGTAGTTTCAGTTATCTTTAGTCAACCATAGTCTGAAATATTACACACAATAAGATATTTTGAGAGAGACCACATTTATGTAACTTTATTATGCTATATTATTATCATTGTCCCTTTTATCAGTTATTATTGTTAATTTCTTTTTTTTTTAATTGTTGGGGATTCATTGAGGGTACAAAAAACCAGGTTATACTGATTGCATTTGTTAGGTAAAGTCCCTCTTACAATCGTGTTTTGCCCCCAAAAGGTGTGGCACACACTGAGAACCCACCCCCCTCACTCCTTTCCTCTCTCTGCTTTTCCTTTCCCCACCCCTTCCTCATTCTTTCTCCCTCTGCTCTCCCCTTCCCCCACCCCCACCAATTAATTAAATTTCATTAATTATACCCATATCAAAATTGAGTACATGGGATTAATGCTTCTACATTCTTGTGATGCTTTACTAAGAATAATATGTTCCACTTCCATCCAGGTTATATTGTTAACTTCTGACTGTACCTTTTTCCCTAGATTCCCAACTTATACCCTGTGGATAAGGGGGAATACATATTCTCCAGTATTTTCTTCTAAAGGTTTTAAAGTTGTCAATGCCTTTAAGTCAAAGACCACCAGTAAAATACCTGAACTGAGTATGAATAAGTTGGGCTTATTACCTATTAGAGCAAGGGAGAATGCACACCATGTAGAATCAAAGAGTGTCTTAGCAAGATCATGTTAGAAACAACCTTTTAGAATTTAGTTTGGTGATTTAGATGAAGGTCTAAGAAAGTGATTTTTTTTTTTAAATTTTGGTGACAAGAGTCTTGTTCTGTTACCTCAGAAAAAGTATAGTGGCATCATCGTAGCGCATTGGAACCTCTAATTCCTGGGCTCAAGTGATCCTCCTGTATTAGCTTTCCAAGTAGCTGGGACTTCAAGCACATGGCACCATGCCCAGCTAATTTTTCTATTTTTTTGTGGAGACAGGTTCTTTCTCTTGCTTAGACTGGTCTAGAACTCTTGAGCTCAAATAATCCTCCTACCTCAGCTTCCCAGAGAGGCAGGAATACAATTGTGACCTACCATACCTGAAAAAGTGATGATTTGATCTAGATTGAATGCTATCATAAAGTATGAGGGGATTCTATGATCTCAATAAATCTTAGATATAGGGAGGGGAGAATGTTATGAGGATGAAGTAGCAGTCACTCACTCATTTTGGCCTAAAGAAGGAGCATTTGGTATTTTGTGGGTAGCAAAGTGCTTAGACAAAATTATGAAATTTGTTTCATTTTATTAAGGTCTCAGAATAGCCTTGTCTGGGATTGGTATTCTGTGAGATTATTTATGTTTAAATAGGAGAATAACATAGTCTACCTGGAAGTGTCTGGCAAGCTTGTCAATGTCAGGGGTTGCTGGTTTTTATTTGTTTCTCAAATTTTTGCCTTCATTTTATTTATTTTATTTTTTTGAGACAAAGTCTCACTCTGCTGCCCTGGGTAAAGTGCCATGGTGCCATCATAGCTCACAGCAACCTCAAACTCTTGGGCTCAAGTGATCTTCATGCCTCAGCTTCCTGAGTAGCTGAGATTACAGGCAACTGCCACAATGCCTGGCTAGTTTTTATTTATATTTTTGGTAGAGATGGGGGTCCTGCTCTTGCTCAGGCTGGTCTCAAACTCCTGAGCTCAAGCAATCCACCTGTCTTGGCCTCCCAGAGTGCTAGGATTACAGGCCTGAGCCTCTGCACTCAGCTACTTTTATTTTTAAATAAAGCAACCTGGAGTTGGATTATATGATATAATGCAAGGCTCAAATTTCATTTTTGGTTTTTTGTTGTTGTTGTTGTTGATATCTTTTCAGTTCTTGAGGAAGTTCCAATGTTTTTAATGAACATTCAGAATGCTTACACACAAAGTCAATGTTGTGATAATGCACTTTGAGAGCCAAATTTGTAAAAAAAAAAATGCACAAAACAAATTTAACTCTAGAAATCTGTATACTTATACTTCTGGTATTAGAAATGATGCAGAACTGAAACACATAGCATAGGAAATTGTAAAAAGTAATGCTGGCAATTTAAAATAATGGGAAAGAAACCTATGCATATATTTTTTCTTATGTATAGCCAATTGTCATACTATAATTTCTGCTGAACCTCTGGTTATTAACCCCTTGTTTTGAGAGCTTTTAGTAAATTCTGTTATGAGTTGATTGTTTTACTAACACTTGAGAGTGTGATAAGTTAGGGATATATCCAGTCAGTGTGATATGCATTTCTTTCATCTTTTCTTTTTCTTTTTCTTTTTCAATGAAATTTTGGGAGTTCATGTGGTGTTTTCAGAATAGGAAAGATTTTACTCACTTCTTTGAGAATCTCTATTGATTAAAAACTCACCATGCCTTTGAATTTACCTCAGAGAGGATCTCTGGAAGAATAATCACCAGAATCTACTGAGCTTAGTCAACTGGAATGTGTTTAGAACAGAGAAATGAAAACAACAGGAAAATTATTTAATTACCTGGATATTTGGTCCATGATAAATGTTTATGTTGTATTTTTGCTGGATTGGCAGTTGTCTGTGTTCTCATTTCTTGGTGTGCTCTTGGCTGAAGAATGACCAGACACACCAAAATCAAAGCAATCATAAAACAAAGTTCATCTCGAGGAAGAGAAAGATAAGTTTACAGAGCAAGAAGAAGATAGAGATTTATAGAGCAAGGTACATTTTCCCAGTAAGGGGCCCCTTGTCATAACAAAAGACTCTGGGGTCCTGTTTTTGTACTAACTAGATTAGGCCTTCCCTGTGGTTCTGACTTCACCATGAAACCACTTTGATGGACAATTAACTACATAATTAGCCTTGAGTTACTCTAGGTCACTTTCCAAATCCTATTGTTCCTGCTTGGCCTGTGGTTTGGGGATTATTTGCATTCTTTTGCAGATCAGGAGGGGTTTCTCCTTCCCCCCAGATGTAGCAGTTGCTCAAGACAAAAATAAGGTGGGGCAGCACCAAGACAGGGCCCATCCTTGTCCTTCTGCCCAGGTGGGGTAATTGCTCAAGGCAGCACCAAGGCAAGGTACTCACTTTCATCCCTAGGAGAGTCTTAGAGGTCCCTTGCTATTTACCTAATACTTTTAAATAATGAAGGACTAAATGAAGGGACAAAATATCATAGAAAGGGATACAAGAATGATTTTAGACAGTGGTAGGTCAATATAAAGTAATTTGAATTTGCTGTAAGTAGGTCAGGTCCCTGCATTTCTAGGAATCTTTTATTTTTGCTTTAAGATTTTTTTTTAGACAGAATTTCTCTCTGTTCCCTGGCTAGAGTGCCATTCATTGGGGGGCCTAATAGAAAGAGACAAACCCTTTCCCCTCCTTCTCTTTCTCTTCTCTTAAGACAAAGACACAAAGGATCTGAATAGTCCACTCCCTGAGAAGATCTCACCAAAAGACCTTAACCTGACAGACAACCTGTGGAATGTGCCCACCCCCCACAGCCCCATATAAAAGTGATCACAAACTGCCTCGGGGTGCAGACACAATCTTTGCAGTGCCCAGGTGGGTCACCCTCCCCTTTCAATAAACCTGGCCTGAACATGTTCTCAGTAGCCTTCTCTGGGCACCACCATTTACACCTTTCACCCTTGGCATCAACGTACCTCACAGCAATCTCAAACCCCTGGGTTCAAGCAATCCTTCTGCTGCAGCCTACCAAATAGCTGGAACTAAAGGCACCCACCACAATGCCTAGCTAATTTTTCCATTTTCATTTTTTTTATTTTTAAATTTTTTTTCTTTATTAAATCATAACTGTGTATGTTAATGCATTTATTGGGTACCATGTACTGATTTAATATACAATGTGGACTGTTTACACCGAACTGATTAACATAACCATCACCTCACTTACTTATTTATTGTGGCAAAAAATTTATACTCTATTCTTAATAGTTTTGAAATGTACAATTTCATTATGTACATTATGGTAGGTCTCACCAAATACACTCCCTTCTTCCAGCCTCCCTCCTTCCTTCCTCTCCCCTCTCCTTCCTCTTCCCTCTTTCTTTCTGGACTATAGTCATGTTTTACCATTCATATGAATATGTAGGTGATTATATATTGGTTTCATAGTAGTATTGAGTACATTGGATACTTTATCTTCCATTCTTGAGATACATTACTAAGAATATGTTCCAGCTCCATCCAGATAAACATAAAAGATGTAAAGTCTCCATCTTTTTATGGCTGCATAGTATTTCATAGTATACATGTACCACAATTTGTTAATCCATTCATTATTCATGAACAAATTATAGTTAATGGGCACTTGGGCTGCTTCTGTGACTTGGCAATTATGAATTGGGCTGCAAAAAACATTCTGGTACAAATGTCTTTGTTGTAAAATAATTTTTAATCATCTGGGTATATACCTAGTAGAGGAATTTCAGGATTGAATGGTAGGTCTACTTTTAATTCCTTGAGTATTTTCCAAATTTCTTTCCAAAAAGGGCATATTAGCTTGCATTTCCACCAGCAGTGTAGAAGTGTTCTGTTCTCCCTGCATCCACACCAACATCTGCAGTTTGGGGATTTTGTGATGTAGGTCTCTCTTACTGGAGTTAGATGATATCTCAAAGTGGTTTTGATTTGCATTTCTCTGATGATTAAAGATGATGAGCATTTTTTCATGTGTTTATAGGCCATGTGCCTGTCTTCTTCAGAGAAGCTTCTGTTCAAGTCTCTTTCCCACAAAGAAATAGGGTTATTTATTTTTTCCTATTGATTAGTTAGATTCTCTGTGGATTCTAGTTATCAGACCTTTGTTGGAAGCATAACCTACAAAAATCGTCTCCCATTTTGAAGGCTTTGCTTTACTTACTGTGCTCTTGGCTGTGCAAAAGCTTTTTAGTTTCATCCAATCCCAGTAATATATTTTCAGTGCTGCTTCAATTGTCAGGGAGATTCTGCTCCTAAAAAATTCTCCCAGGCCAATTTCTTCAAGCGTTTTTCCCTGCACTCTCTCCTAATATTTTTAGAGTTTCATGTCTTAACTTTAAATCTTTCAGCCAGTGAGAATCAATTTTTGTTAGCAGTGAAAGGTGAAGGTCAGTCTTCTACAGGTTACCAGTCAGTTCACACAGCACCATTTGTTAAATAAGAAATCTTTCCCCCAAAGAAAGTTTTCCCCCCTTTGTGTCATTTTCTTTTTTAGAATTAAAGTTCAATATACAAATATTCATTTATGTCATTAACAATTAGCAAATTCTCTAATTCTCCAATGAATGTTTTTGATAGGCTTATCAAAGATCAAATGACAATAAGTGGCTTGGTTCTTCTCTTGGTTCTCTTCTGTTCCACATATCTACTTGTCTATTTTTGTGCCAGTACCAAGCTGTTTTTATCACTATAGATTTATAGTATAGCCTGAAATATGGTAATGTGATACCTCCTGATTTGCTTTTATTTCTGAGTAATGTATTGTCTATTTGAAGTTTTTTTCTGATTCCATATAAAATGAAGCTATTTTTTTCAAGCAATTTAAAGTTTAACAATGTAGCTTTAATAGGGATTGCATTATATATATATAGATTGCTTTGGGTCGTATGGACATTTTAACAATGTTGATTCTCCCCAGCCATAAGCATGGTATGTTGTTCCATTTGTTAACATCTTCAGATATTTTTTTCTTAAGATTTTATAATTCTCTTTATGGAGAACTTTAACATCCTTTGTTAGGTAAATTCCCAGATATTTCACCTTCTTTGGCACTATTGTAAAAGGAATAGAGTCTTTGACTATATTTTCAGCTTCACTTTTGTTGGTATATATGAAAGCTACTGAGATTTTTAAGTATTGGTCTTGTATCCTGAGATGCTGCCGTATTCCTTGATCCCTTCTAGGAGTTTGTAATCTAATACCTGGGGTTTTCAAGGCATAGAATCATATGATCCATGAAGGGTGAGAGTTTAACCTCCTCTGACCCCATTTTAATAACCTTGCCTGATTGTGACGGCTAAGACTTCCATTACTATATTGAATAGCAGTGGAGACAATGGGCATCCTTGCCTAGTTCCAGATCTGAGTTGAAATGTTTTCAATTTTACTCCATTCAGTATGGTATTGGCTGTGGGTTTCCTGTAGATGGCCTCTTTCGGTTTAAGAAATGACCCATCTAAGCCTATTTTCTTAAATGTTCTGATCATGAAAGGATGCCGGATATTATCAAAAGCTTTTTCTGCATCAATTGAAAGAATCATATGGTCTTTATTTTATTTATGTGATGTATCATATTTATAGATTTACGTATGTTGAATCAAACTTATAACCCTGGGATAAAACCAATTTGATCATGGTGTATAAATTTTTGATGTGCTGTTGAATTCTGTTTGCTAGGATGTTATTGAATATTTTTGCATCTACATTCATTAGTGATATTGGGCTATAATTTTCTTTCTTTCTGGGTCCTTTTTTCTTTTCTTTTCTTTTTTTTTCTTTTTCTTTTTTTGATACATAGTCACACTATGTCCCCCTTGGTAGAGTACCATTGCATCACTGCTCACAGCAACCTCAAACTCTTGAGCTCAAGTGATTCTCTTATCTCAGCCTCCCAAGTAACTGAGACTACATGTGCCTGCCCTAATGTCCAGCTATTTTTATGGCACTTGTCATTGTTGGTTAGCTGACCTAGGCTGAGTTTCAATCCACCAACTTCAGTGTATGTGGCAAGGCATAACCACTGTGCTAGAGGCATTGAGCCATTTTCTGGGTCCTTTCCTGCTTTGGGGAACAGGGAGATATTTGCTTCATAGAATGTGTTGGGAAGTAATCCTTCTTTTTCTATGTTTTGGAAAAAGTTACATAATAGTTACTAGTTCCTCTTTAAAGGTTTGGTAGAATTCTGATGTGAAGCCATTTGGTCCCAGACTTTTCTTTATTTAGGAGATTTCATATAGTTGATGCTATTTCAGTGCTTGATATAGGTTTATTCAAAATTTCTCATTCTTTCTGGCCAAGTCTAGGAAGGGGGTGTGCTTCCAGGTGTTAGTCCATTTCCTCCACATTTTCATACTTCTGGGAATAGAGTTTTTCATAGTAATCATTGAGGATTTTTTTTTTTAATTTCTGAGGTGTCAGTTGTTATTTATCCTTTATAGTTTGATTGACAACATTAGAGACTTTACTTTTCTGTTTCTGGTAAGGTTAACTAAAGGTTTATCAATTTTATTAATATTTTCCACAAGATAACTTTTTGTTTCATTGATTTTCTGATGATTCATTTGTTCTGAATTTGATTTAAGTCTGCTCTAATTTTGGTTATTTCTTTTCTTCTGCTGGGTTTGGGGTTGGAATGTTCTTCCTTTTCCAGTTGCTTGAGATGAGCCATTAACTTGTTCACTTACTCTCTTTCTGTTTTATTTTCTTTTCCTTTCTTTTCTTTTTTTGAGACAGAGTCTCACTGTATTGCCCTCGTTAGAGTGGCATGGCATCACAGCTCACAGCAACCTCCAACTCCTGGGCTTAGGCTATTCTCTTGCCTCAGCCTCTTGAGGAGCTGGGACTACAGGCATTCACCACAACACCTGAGTAATTTTTTGCTGTTGCAGTTTGGCCAGGGTACGTTCAAGCCTGCCACCCTCGGTATTTGAGGCTAGCATCCTACTCACTGTGTCACAGGTGCCACCCTCTGTTTTCTTGATGAAGGCTTCCAACACTATAAATTTCCCTCTTAGGACTGCCTTTTTTGCAGTATCCCACAGGTTTTTATAATTTGTAACTTCTTTATAACTTTGTTCCAAAAATTTGGTGATTTTCTTCTTAATCTCATCATTGACCCAGCTATCATTCAGTCTAAGGTTGTTTAGTTTCCATGACTTTGTTTGAATATGAAGATTTCTATTACTGTTGAGTTCAACGTTTATTCCGTGATGGTGTGAGAAGATTCAAGGGATAATTTCTATTCTTTTAAATTTGCTGATGTTAGACTTGTATCCTATAATATGATCAATTTTGGAGGATGTTTCATGGGTTCATGAGAAGAATGTGTATTCAATTTTATTAAGATGAAATGTTCTGTAGGTGTCTGTTAAGTCCATTTGTTTTAGGGTCAAGCTTAAGTCCATTATGTCTTTGTTTAGTTTCTTCCTGGAGAACCTATACAAAACTGCCAAAAGGGTGTTAAAATCACCAGCTATTATAGTGCAGGAAGATATCAAATTGTTCATATCTTTTTGGGTTTGCTTTATAAATTGGGGAACATTCTGGTAGGGTGCATAAATGTTAATAATTGAAATCTCTTCATATTAAGTGTTTTCCTTGACAAATATGTAGTGACCTACCTTATCTTTCCTTACTTTTGTTGGTTTAAAGCCTATTGTATCTGCAAATAAAATTGAAACCCCTGCTTTTTTCTGATTTCCATTTGTCTGTTTTATAGATGACCATCCCTTTACCCTGAGTCTATATTTATCTTTAAAGGTAAGTTGAGATTCTTGTACGCAGCAGATATCTGTCCTGAGTTTTTGCATCCATTCAGCCAACCTTTGCCTCTTTAGGGACAATTTAAGACATTCACATTAATTGAGATAATTGATAAGCATGTTAGTGTTGGGCTGTCATGTTTTTCAAATGTACAATGGATATTTTTAATCTTTTCAGCAATGTAGAACTTAGATTTTGTTCAAGGCTTTCTGGGTGAGTTTACTTTGGTGGCAGACCATTATGCTGATCAATATGGAGGATGGGTCTAAGAATATCCTGGAGAGGTGGTTTAATTATGGCAAATTTCTTCAACATGTGTAAGTCAGTAATGTATTTCATTTGTCCATCACAAATGAAGCCCAGTTTAGCTGGATATAGGATCCTAGGCTGGAAGTTGTTTTGTTTTAGGAGATTGTAGGTTGATGACCATCCTCTTGTGGCTTGAAAGGTTTTGGCTGAGAGATCTGCAGTCATCCTAATATTTCTCCCTTTGTAGGTAATGTTTTTCTTACATTTGGCTGCTTGCAGAATTTTGTCCTTCATGTTAACTTTGGCAAAGTTAATTACAATGTATCTAGGAAATGTTTTGTTTGAATTGAGTCTTGCTGGGGTTCTGAAACTATCCACTATCTGAATTTCTGTATCTCTTGCAATGACTGGGAAATTCTCCTCCATTATATCTTGGAGTAGAGCATCATTACCTTTAGGACCATCCTCTTCTCCTTCAGGAATTCCTATAAGATGAATGTTTGCTCTTTTGGAATGGTCCCAGAACTCTCTCAGGGAATGATCAGGTTTTGTTCTCTATTTGTCTGCCTCTTTGAGTGTTTGAGAACATTCAAAAACTTTGTGTTCAATTTCAGAGATTCTTCTGTGTGGTCAACTCTATTACTGAGGGATTCTACTGTATTTCAAAGCTCCTCGAATAACTTTTTCATTTCCTTGATCTCTGTTGTTTCTTTTCTCATTATGTCCATAACCTTGGTGATTTTTATCTTTGAATTCATTACCTTCTTGAGACAATTGTTGCACAACTCTTTGGATTTCTACTTCTCTTTTTCCTTCATTGTATTCATTTTATTTGCCATCCATATTCTGAGTTCTATTTCTTACATTTTAGCCATTTGTTTATGAATGGCATCTTCTGATGTATCTCCTTTGTCATTCCTTGAGGGAATTGACTTATTCTGATTGTTCATGTTGCCAGAGTTCTTCCTCTGGTTCCACCCCATGATTATTTTCCACAGTTTGGCTAGTAAAACTGGTATGGTGAGATTGGATTGAGAGTTCCAGTAATTGTAGTTAACCAAGCCCTTTACCAAAGATCTGGGACTGGTGATTGTGACTTTTCCCCTACAGCTTTACACAGGTCCCTTTCAGACCTGCAGTCAGAGACTCTGAAGACCTGATTGTTGTGATAGGGCTAGCGGCTCTGTCTTGTAGTCATCCAGCCTCTATCAAATCCTAATGAGTTGCATATTTTGGCTGAAATCTCAGAAAGAAAGAAATGTGAAGCTAGGAGAGGTATGAGCAGCTGGGACACCACACCTCCCCCACCAATGACAACTGGAGGAGGAGAATCAGTCCCTCAATTCAAGACCAGCCTGAGAAAGAGTGAGACCTGTAGCTTTCTAGGCTGGTAGTGGAGAAACACAAAGGGTCAGATGTGAGAAAGAATTATAGGTTCTATGGTGAACGTCTCAATGGATTTCAAATCAGCATGTCAAGTTCTACCTGAGAGCCTGAGATGAGTCTGGAAAAATAAATAGGTGTTCACCTGTGCAATAAGAGAAAAGGTAACAAAGGTATAAAACAACCTGGTGAATCCAAGAATGTTGAACCATTCAAAATGGGCAGGGCATTAGGGTGGTAGTTTGGTTGGTTTTAGAGATGAGGTAGGTGAAATCCATAGTGCATAAATTGGAAAGAAATGTGAAGAACTGGGGTTTTATCCTGTGGGGAAGAGATAGCCATTGAAAAGTTTTAATCAGGCGAGCAAGGTGGCTCATGCCTGTAAGCCTAGCACCCTTGGAGGCTGAGGCAGTTGGATTGCTTAAGCTCAGGAGTTTGAGACCAGCCTGAGCAAGAGAAAGAACCTATATCTACAAAAAAGAGAAAACACTAACTGGGAGTTGAGGTGGGCAACTGTAGTCCCAGCTACTCATGAGGATGAGGCAATAGGATTGCTGAAGCCCAAAAGTTTAAGGTTATTGTAAGATATAATGCCATAGCACTCTACCGAGGGCAACAGAGTAAGATGAAAGAAAGAAAGAAAGAAAGAAAGAAAGAAAGAAAGAAAGAAAGAAAGAAAGAAAGAAAGAAAGAGAGAAAGAGAGAGAAAGAGAGGGAGGGAGGAAGGGAGGGAGGGAAAGAAAGAAAGAAATAAAGGAAAAGAAAGACAGGAAAGGAAGGAAGGAAGGAAGGAAAGAAAGAAAGAAAGGAAGGAAGAAAGAGAGAAAGGGAAAGAAATAAGGGAAAGAAAGGAAAAAGAAAGGAAAGAAAAGAAAGAAAAGTTTTAATCAGGGGAGGGACCTGGTCAAATTTGCACTTTCCAGAGAGATTCAGCTGTACCAGTGTTTTTCTGGAACTGGTTTCTATCCTCTCCCAAGGAAAAAAAATTGTCAGGAGTTTTAAAAGCCAATTGATGTCATGTTGTTAGTGGTTTGGAATTGGTCATAATAGGAATATTACATTGTGGAAATGAGTAAATTCTACAAATCAGAGCTTTCTTCCTAGACAACCTACTGTTCAACACAAAAGACAGTGAAATTTATACTAACAATAAACATGCAAAACCTGATATTAAACATACCACCCACAATCATGCCAAAGAAAATGAAGTAATTAGGTATACACTTAATAAAATGTGTACAGAATTTGAATGCTGGAAATTATAGAATGCTGATGAAAGAAATCAAAGAAGACCTAAATAAAAGGAGTGACATCTTTACTATCTCCATGGATTGAAAGACTTCTCCCTTAATTAATCTGTAGGACTAATGCAGTACTCAGAGCTGCATTATACACATATCAGCACTAGTGTAAAACTACCCAGAAGCTGAAGGTCAAAAGTTTAGTTTATTATATCTCAAAGAAGAAGCAGTACAATTAACTAGTGTATGTGCCTAAACTATTGACACAGTCTTGCTATTTTAATGGTAACTTGTGTATGCCAGCAGCAAGGAAGCCTGGAGAGCAAGTGGTGATGAAAATTGCAAAAAGAGTTTTCCTTGTTGCAAATTGAATGTTTTTCCTTGCAAAAAGTGGTACGAAGCCTAGAAAAAGTGATAGTTGGTACAAAATCTGGTGAATATGGTGGATGACAACATTTCCAAGTCCAGCTTTGGTAGTTTGAGGAGCATTGTTTGTGCGACGTGTGGTTGAACTTGTCTTGCAAGAGGATTGGTCTGTCTCTATTAACCAATATCAGCTTTTCAATTGCCAGCATCCTCATCATTTCATCCACTGGGTTGCAGTAGATGACCACTGTAATTGATTGGCCAGGTTTAATGAAGCAGTAGTAGATATTCCCAGCACTGGACCATCAAACAGACACCATTATCTTTTCTTTGATGAATATTCGGTTCTGGATTGTGTTTTGGCACTTCATCTTTATCTAACCATTGTGCTGAACACTTGCAATTGTCAAAAAGAATCCATTTTTTATTACATAATAATAAAGTGTAGAAATGGTTCGCCATTATGTTGTGACATCCAAGAAAGGCAAACTTTGAGATGATTTCTCATCTGATGCTTGTTTAATTCATGAAGTAGCCCTCTATCCAGCTTCCTTACCTTGCTGATCTGTTTCAAATGGTCCATTATGTTGGAATAGTAATGTCAAACCTTGCTACTAATTCACACATAGATTGAAATGGATTCACTTTCACTCCAGTTGTCAGCTCATCATTATCCACCTTAGTCTTGGATCGCCTGCATGGCCCAGTTTTAAGATTTAAATCACCAGAACAGAACTTCTCAAACCACTTAGGTACTGTGCATTTATTAGCCAATCCTTCCTAAACACTTCATTTATATTTTCAGCTGTCTGCAGTGCATTGGTTCCATGGTAGAACTCATATTCAAAAATAACACAAATTTTTTACTTATCCATGGTTTTGCAAAAATTATTGTAAAAAAAATCTTTGAAGGATCATTGCAAGCCATAGTGTGTGTTTGAAATAATGAGGATGTACTATTACAATAAAAAAGGAATGTCAAAGTGAAATGTCCATTCACATGTCCAATAAAGAAGTAGTACCTAGAATATGATCAATAGCTCTCAAAACCCAACAGTAAAAACCCAAACAATTAGTTTAAAGAATGAACAAAAGACATAAACAGATACTTAATTTAAGAGGATATAGAGATAGCAATTAGAAGCACACAAAAAGATGGTGAACATCACTAGCCACTAGCGAAATTAAAATTAAAACCACCATGAAATGTCACTACAGACTTCTCAGAATGTCTACAATAACAATAGTGGCTGAGTATAGTGGCTCATGCCTGTAATCTTAGCCTATAATCCTAGCACTCTGGGCGGTGCCTGTGGCTCAGTAGGTAGGGCACAGCCCCATATACGAAAGATGGCGGATTCAAACCCGGCTCCGGCCAAACTACCACAAAAAATAGCTGGGCACGGTGGCTCACTCCTGTAATCCCAGCACTCTGGGAGGCTGAGGTAGGTGGATCACTTGAGCTCACAAGTTCAAGACCAGCCTGAGTAAGATCAAGATCCTGTCTCTAAAAAAAAATAAATAATAATAAAAAGCTGGGCTTTGTGGCAGGCACCTGTGGTCCCAGGTACTTGGGAAGCTGAGGCAAGAGGATAGCTTGAGCCCAAGAGTTTGAGGTTGCTGTGAGCTATCACACTACAGCACTCTACCAGGGGCAAAAAACTGAGACTCTGTCTCAAAAAAGAGAGAAAGAAAGAGAAAGAACTGTGGTGATGGAACTGTTCCATCTCTTATCTGTGGTGGTATACACGTGAACCTACACATGTATCTGTGTGATAAGATTGTATAGAATCTCTCATATATACAAACACACATACATATAATGACTTTTAGCAAACCAGAAAATCTGGATAAAATCAGTGGATTATATCCATGTTAATATTGTAGATATTAACATGGGAAGCTGAGGCAAAATGGTAGTATTATACTATAGTTTTGCAAAATGGTACCATTGAGGGTAACTAGATAATCTGTACAACAGATCTCTCCATATTATATTTCTTTTTTTTTAAATTTTGATATAGGGTCTTGCTTTGTCACCCAGGCTGAAGTACAGGGTTGTCATCATAGCTCACTGTAGCCTTGAACTCCTGGGCTCAAGTTATCCTCCCACCTCAGCCTCCCCAGTAGATGGTACTACAGGTATGGTCTCACAAGTCCAGATCTCTCTTATTATTGCTTATAGTTCTTATGTGAATCTATAATTATGTGCAAGGATTTTTTTAATTGAAGTTTTTTACAAAAACTAAATTGGCTGGGCATGGTGTCTCATGTCTGTAATCCTAGCAGTCTGGGAAGCTGATGCAGGAGGGTTTCTTGAGCTCAGAAGTTTGAGACCAGTCTGAGCAAGAATGAGATCCCACCTCTACTAAAAATAGAAAAATTGTCCGGGTGTTATGATGGGTGCCTGTAGTCCCAACTACTTGGGAGGCTGAGGCAGGAAGGTCATTTTAACCCAGGAGTTTGTGATTGTTGTGAGCTATGATGAAACCATGACACTCTAGCCTGGGCAACAGAGTAAGACTCTGTCTGTAAAAAGAAATTTAACTAAATTTAATAAGAATGCTACCGCTTTGTCCTGTATTATGGTCTGATCTATGACATGGTGATCAATAATAACTATATTTTTATGGAAACAAGGAAAACTACATAAGTCTATTTCTCTCTCTATATACACACACACACACACACACACACACACACATACAGTACATACACACACATACATATATATTATACTGAGTGAAAAAAGTCAATCTCCAAAGTTTATACACTGATTTGATCAAACATTTTTGAAAGACAACATTTTATAAATGGAGGAAAGAATAGTAGTTGCCAGGGGTTAAGGATGGGAGGGGGAATATTATAGATAGATAGATAGATAGATAGATAGATAGATAGATAGATAGATAGATAGATAGAAAACAAACAGAGCTCCCACAAACTCACTTTGCTAGATGAGAATACTGTGTTAAGACAAAACACCTTCTCCAAGCCATTTGGGATGAATTCAGGGTGCATCTCCTGTATCCTCAACCAAATGAATTTTAAACTACTGATCTTGTTTATACCAGGAACAAAATGAGTGTAACCCCAATGTTTCTTTCTTTTTCTTGTCTTTCTTTCTTTCTTTCTTTTCTTTTTTTTTTTTTTTTTTTTGAGACAGCATCTGGCTCCGTCACCTGGGTGCAACAATAGCTCACAGCAACCTCAAACTCTTGGGCTCAAGAAATCCTCCTTCCTCAGCCTCCTAGGCTGGGAAGTAGCTAGGATTATAGGTGCACACCATCATGCCTGACTGGTTTTTGAAAAGCTCTTGTAGAGACGAGGTCTTGCACTGTTGCCCAGACTGATTTCACATTTCTGGCCTCAAGCAGTCCTCCTGCTAAACCTCCCAAAGTGGCTAGGATTAGAGGCATGAGCCACTGAACAAGGGCCCATATTTAAAATTTTAAGGCTATCTGGAATAAGTAATCCTCAAAACATTCTATAGTATTGCCAGGCAACTATAGACTTTTGTGTTCAGAGAAGTTAAGTGGGTGTTGTCACTCTCAACTCCAGCCTATAAACACTCTTCAGCACTGGAAATTTAGTAAGAGTATATGTCTTAATCTTCTATAAAACTAAGGGAGTGGTACTGTTCTTATTAGAAGCCCAAGCTAATTCTAGTCTACGGAGAGTGATACAGGTCATGGGGCCAGGCGTGGTGGCTCAAGCCTGTAATCCTAGCATTTTGGGAGGCCAAAGTGGGTGGATTTCCTGAATTCAGGAGTTCAAGACCAGCCTGAGCTAGAATGAGACCTCATCTCTAAAAATAGCTGGGCATTGTGGCAGGTGCCTGTAGTGCCTGTAGTCCCACTCACTGGTAAGGCTGAGGCAAGAGAATTGCTTAAGTCCAAGAGGTTGAGGTTGCTGTGAGCTATGACACTACAGCACTCTACCCAGGTCAACAAAGTGAGACTCTGTCTCAAAAAAATATATGTATGTAGGTCATGGATGTTAAAAATGAAGCACTCTTCTGAATAGCCAAAACAATGTTGAAAAAGATGTGTCGCATTTCTTGATGGCAAAACTTACTATGAAGTTACAGTAACCAAATCAGAGTGGTAGATAGATAGATATCTAGATTAATAAAATAGAATTAAGAGTTCAGAAATAAACATATATATATATATATATATATGGTAAATTGATATTCAACTAAGGTGACAAGGTCATTTAATGGGGGAAAGAATAGCTTTTTCAACTAATGTTACTGGGAGAACTAAATATCTATGTGGAAGAAAAGAAAAATTGGATTGTTATCTTATACTATATACAGAAACTAACTAAAAATGGATCAAAGACCAACATAAGAACCAAAATAAGGCTCTCTCTTCACTTCTCTTCTCCTTCCCCCCTGTTCCCCCCGTGTCTTCTCTCTCTCTCTCTCTCTCACCCCTCCCCCTCTCTCCCCCTCTCTCTCTCCCCCCTCTCTCCCCACCTCCTTAATGCTGCTATGAAGCTTCCCCACCAATAACGACCTTTCGTAATAAAAAAAAAAAAAAAAAAAAAAAAAAAGAACCAAAATAAGAACTAGAACTATAAAAATCTTAAAGAAGATTTCTTAAAGAAGAAATTAAATCTTAAGGACTTGGATATGACAGTGGTTTCTTAGATATAACATCAAAAGCACAAGCAACTAAAGAAAAAATTGATAAATCAGATCTCATAAAAATTAAAAATTTTGAACATGAAAGCATGATGATCAGTAACACAATGGTCATTCATGTGTCAAAAAAGAAAAAGACATCATCAAGAGAGTGAAAAGAAACTCACAGAACAGGAGAAATATTTTCAATTCATATATCTGATAAGGAATGCTAGTCCCTTATCAGATACATGCACAAGCCCAGTGCTTTTGGAGGCCAAAGTAGGAGGATTGCTTGATCCCAGGATTTTGAGGTTACAGTAAGCTATTATTGTGGCCCTGCACTACAGCCTGGGTGATAGAGTAAGATGCTGTCTCAGAAAGAAAGGGGGGACAAAAAAATGAATAGAATACTATGCTGCCATAAAAAGATGGAGACTTCACAAATTTTATGTTTACCTGAATGGAGCTGGGACATATTCTTCTTAGTAAAGTATCTCAAGAATGGGGAAAAAAAGTATCCAATGTACTCAATACTACTATGAAATCAATAAATAATCACCTACGCATTCATATGAATGGCCAAACATAACTATAGTCCAGAAAGTAGAAGGGAAGAGGAGAAGGGAAGGGAGTAGGGATATGGGAGAAGGGAGGGCATTTGGGGGGACCTCACCTAATGTGCTTGATGCAATGGTACATTTCAAAACTATTAATAAATGAGTATAATTGTGATGGATGTGTTAATTAGTTCAATGTAACCATTTCACATTGTATATCAAACCAGTACCTTGAACCCCATAAATGCATCAATGTCCAAAGTTATGATTTAATAAAAAATAATGATAAAAGAAAAAATTTTGAATAGACATCGCTCCAAAGAAGATATACAAATGACTGATGAATGTATGAAAAGGTTCTCAATATCATTATTCATTATGAAAATGTGAATAGGTGGTGCCTGTGGCTCAGTGAGTAGGGCACCAGCTCCATATACCAAGGATGGCAGGTTCGAACCCGGTGCTGACAAAACTGCAACAAAAAAATAGCCAGGTGTTGTGGCAAGTGACTGTAGTTCTAGCCACTTGGGAGGCTGAGGCAAGAGAATTGCCTAAGCTCAAAAATTGGAGGTTGCTGTGAGCTGTGATGCTATGGCACTCTACCAAGGACAACAAAGTGAGGCTCTTTCTCTAAAAAAAAAAGAAAGAAAGAAAGAAAGAAAGAAAGAAAGAAAGAAAGAAAGAAAGAAAGAAAGAAAGAAAGAAAGAAAGAAAGAAAATAAAATAAAATGAAAATACAAATCACAATGAAATATTACTTAATACTCACTAGGAGTGAGTTAAAACAAACAAACAAAACATAAAGTAACAATTGTTGGTAAGGATGAGGAGAAATGGGAACCTTCATATGTTGCTGGTGGGAATATTAAATAGTGCAAACAATGTGGAAAACAGCCTGGGTTTCTCAAAAAGGTAAACACACAATTACCATATGACCTAGAAATTTAATTCCTTGGTACATACTCAAAACAGTTGAAAACAAGTGTTCAAGGAAAATCTTATACATGAATATTCATACTAGCATTATTATTTATTTTGAGACAGAGTCTTACTCAGTCATCCTAGGTAGAGTGCCATGGCATCATAGCTTATAGCAACTTCAAACTCTGGGGCTCAAGAGTTCCTCTTGTCAAACAGGGTAAAGAATGGTTCATAAACCTGTGAGCTCTGCAAATGGTATGGGGATGAAGATGGGAATACCCCCCTTTAAAAAGAAGCAACCTAACAACACTCATATATATATACCAAAAACTGTTCTACGCCTTTTACAAAATTAAACTAATAGTAATACTCTAATAATAACCTTATGAGGTAGATGCTGTTATTATTCCCATATGGTACCATGTCTAGATTGATGATGAGACCACTAACTATGGAAATGATTATATTATACAATATTCTTTTGTTTCTATTAAATCATAGCTGCATACATTAATGCAATCAAGGGGTACAATCTGTTGGTTTCATATACAATCTGAAATGTTTTCATCAAACTGTTTAGCATACCCTTCATGGCATTTTCTTAGTTATTGTATGAAGACATCTATATTCTGTATTTAGTAAGTTTCGCCTGTACCCTTCTAAGATGCACCATAGGTGTGGCCCCACCAATTACCCTCCCTCCACCCCAACCTCCCCCCTCCCCTTCCTTCCCATATTCTTGCACTATAGTTGGTTTATAGCCTTCATATGAAACCTTTAAATTAGCTTCATAGTAAGGCTGAGTACATTGGATACTTTTTCTCTATTCTTGAGATGCTTTGCTAAGAAGAATACGTTCCAGCTCCATCCATGTAAACATGAAAGAGGTAAAGTCTCCATTTTCTTTAAGGCTGCATAGTATTCCATGGTATACATGTACCATAATTCATTAATCCATTCATGGGTCGATGGGCACTTAGGCTTCTTCCATGACTTGGCAATTATGAATTGGGCTGCAATGAACATTCTGGTACAGATGTCTTTGTTATAATGTGATTTTTGGTCTTCTGGGTATATACCTAGTAAAGGAATTATAGGATCGAATGGAAGGTCTATTTTTAGATCTCTAAGCACTCTCCAAGCAACCTTCCAAAAGGAACGTATTAGTGTGCATTCCCACCAGCAGTGTAGAAGTGTTCCCTTTTCTCCACATCCACGCCATCTCTGAATTTGGATTTTGTCATATGGGCTAATCTTAGTGGAGTTAGGTGATATCTCAAAGTAGTTTTGATTTGCATTTCTCTGATGATTATGGATGGTGAGCATTTTTTCATGTGTCTGTAGGCCGTGCACCTGTCTTCTTTAGAGAAGTTTCTCTTCAAGTCCTTTGCCCACCCTGAGATGGGATCACTTATTCTTTTCTTGCTAATACATGTCATTTCTCTGTGGATTCTGATTATTAAGCCTTTGTCAGAGGTATAAACTGCAAATATTTTCTCTCATTCTGAGGACGGTCTGCTTGCTATACTTACTATGTTCTTGGCTATGCAGAAGCTTTTTAGTCTGATCAGGTCCCAGTAGTGTATTTTAGATACTACTTCAATTGCCTGGGGAGTCCTCCTCATAAAATATTCACCCAAGCCAATTCCTTCAAGAGTTTTCCCTGCACTTTCTTCCAGAATTTTTATAGTTTCATGTCTTAAGTTTAAGTCTTTAATCCAGTGAGAGTCTATCTTAGTTAATGGTGGGAGGTGTGGGTTCAGTTTCAGCCTCTTACAGGTCGCCAGCCAGTTCACCCAGCACCATTTGTTAGTCTTTTCCCCATTGAATGTTTTTAATTGGCTTGTCAAAAACCAAGTAACGGTAAGTAGCTGGATTCATCTCTTGGTTCTCAATTCTGTTTCAAACATCTACCTCTCTGTTACAAGTCCTTCTCTTTAATCTTAAAGTCCCTGACTTAAACTAGCTGCTCCTAAGGAATGGCCTTTCCCATTTGACAGGTGTAAAAATGTCTGATTACAATAACAGAACACTTGTGTATACACTCAGAGACTGATCTTGGGACTTGAAAATCAATGTTCAAAACAAGGAATTAAAAGGAGAACTTTCCTTTTAAGAACAAACTCTACATGCATGTGGGTGCTATACAACTGTTTTTCTAAGAAATAAGTTTTAGGAGAAAGAGACTGGGCTTGCTTCTAGCCTGATTTGGGTTCAAGGCTTAACGCTACCACATATATATTAGGAATTTGACCTTTCTCATATATGTAACCTCTCTGACCTAGAGATAATTATTTTTTCTTCTGTCATCTAGAGATAATTATTTTTTCTTTTTTGGTTGTTGCGAAGCTACAATGAGACAGTATATATAGAACACACAGCTCAGTGTATTTAGCATGCTTTATGCTCAAGGAATATTATCAATAGTAAGAGTTCTGTTCCCTCTTACCTTTATAAAAAGCGTTATAATCAGAAAAAAGCCATAAGAGATTGTATATGTGAGAGTGATTCTATCTGTAAATCTATATTCCCAAATGTAAACAGATATGCAATGTGAATTGGAAACACTGGAAGTAATGAGAAAACAATCTGCCTAAATTCTTATCAAGTAGAAACAAAAATTTAGCCAGCTCCAGAAATTCAGAAATAAAACCAAACAAGAGTATAGGAACACCACAATATACATGCAGATTTTCTTTTCCAGATAAGTCTTAACAATTATCCCCTTGCTATACACTTTTTAAGGCTCTGACCTCTTTATAACTATTAACTGTATTAGTAACTTTAGAGAATTGCACTGAAATTTTGTCAAAAGATCTTAGCCTTTTTTCTTTTTAAGTCTGCCCTACAAATCTCCTCTTTTTCTTCCTCTTACTTCCTCCCAAATCCTCAGTGACTCCAACAGCTGTGATCCCTCCCTCCCACTCCACCATTCAGTGTGGAATTGTGTTGCCATTGGAGACCTCCCTAGCTCCCAGAAGCCAGCTCTGTCCAAGAACCTAGGTGGTGGACTTAAAGTAGCAGAAAGTAGTCAATAATTAGAAAAACAGACTTTCAGCCAAATGGAGTAACTAGAGCTTGGAATTTCGTATCTGAGAAATTGATTTTGCTCATTAATTAGCACAAAAATAATGGTCTGTGGGGGAACATAGCTTTCTAAACTTTTGGCTGAGACTATTATAAATGAACAATATGCACAGGAGAATGTTAATAGTTGAAGAGAAAGGCATTTTAACAAAGTTTTACAGTATGTGGCTTGGGGTCCTCAGGGCAAACATATGCATTACACATCTAACCCCACATTGAGAAAATAATCCCTAATGTTGGTTCCTCTGCTAGTCCTATTAAAAATTCTCCAAAATGAAAGCCTGCCAATTTTAGACTAAGAATAAATGGCTCATGGTTCCTTTTGAAACAACATCCAAGATTCATGCTTTCAGTGCTGCACATGAAATCACTGGGGGAGGAATGTCTCTGGCTTCTGTGGTGCCAAAAAAGGCCAATGTGTTGATCCAACCTTATTTATTTCAAGCAGGGCACCCAAAGGCCACTTTCCTTTGGGGATGGTCAGAGCAGGGAGTAGATGTTAAAGGAGGTCAATCCCCATGTTTGCTTTTTGCATAACGTAGTCAGGGTGTAAAGCTTGGAACCCATGATGGGGAAACTTTGAAACGCTCTGCATTCTGTAAGATGTCACCTCTCAAAGAATTTAACACTGGCATATGGTAAAAAAGGGAAGACTCATAACGTTGGTCATTTTTGCAGATGACTTAATGCAGTGTTAGTGGTGTTGGTGTTTGGCTGAGTGGATGGTCTCTTCTATCTTCAAATTGATAATATTAAATATAGCAGAACCTCCATAGTTGACCACCTCCCTACAATGACCACCACCTTATGTTGACCTAATTTTCATAGAGTGGACATGACCACACATAAGTACATGTATAAGTATCAGTACAGTAGGCCTAGTTGCTTATGTTGATCAGTTTGTTACAGTTCCATGGGTATCAATTTATAGAGGTTCTATTGTAGTTAAATTGTTATATAAAAAGATGTGAAGTTGAGATATAAATGAGGAAAAACATGGAAAAATTTAGAATTGCTTCATATCAAATTTTTCTTCCTTAATTAAAAAAAAAAAAAACCAACCCTACTTAAATTTAGAGATAAATTGAATTTGGAATCTCAGCATTCAAAGTTATATGATCTGGGATCACATCAAAGTTATGTGATCCCAGATCATTCTTTTAAAGATCTCCTAAACCTCAACTTTCCCATCTATAAAATGGAACAGTCCCTGTCTAGACCACTAGGAAGTAAAGATCAAGTGGGAGAGTGTTATAAAATGTGGTTAACAATAATTTTTTATACATTATAGCTTTTTATAATGCCATATAATATGAAAATATAAGCAAACTATTAATTTGGGAATTTGGATATGCAAATGATTATTGACTGAATGACATAAGCCCTTATTGAGGTCTCAATACCAGTTCTCACTCAAATTCCAAAGTGATCTCTAGTTTTGGTTAGTATGAATGCTCCAAGTTGTCAGTTAATTCGTGTCTGGCTGGGGCAGAACTGGATTTTAGTTATTAAATTTAGAAGGTGCTGCACCTACATACAGGATGGTGAAACCAAGCCTGGTGTTCACTTCCTAATCATTTTTTACTCCTCTACTCAAGTTTATGGCCCAACATTTGACTCATCTCCTAGCACTTCAGTGTTTTCCATGTTCATTAATCTTCCATTCATGGAACCTTGATGTGTTTCAACTAGTTAATCCCTTGTTGAAGGGAACCTTGATCCGCAAGGCTCTTCTTATGCAAGCTCTGTTACTCATCCAGGTTTTGGGGGGTACTTCCTGATGTGGCCTCTAGTTTATATGATCATGTCGTCCTAAGGCTTCTATTCTCAGCACAAGAACATTTAGACATGTTCTTTTTTTTTTTTTTTTTTTTTTTTTTTTGGTTGCAGCCGTCATTGTTGTTTGGTGGGCCCAGGCTGGATTTGAACCCACCAGCTCAGGTATACGTGGCTGGCGCCTTAGCCCAGGTACCAAGCCTAGACATGTTCTTGAAGCCCTCTCAACTTTGGAATTTGACCTCCAAAGAGAATTGCATGTTTTGATTTTGGCTACCTGGAAGCCTGTATCATACTGTGTGCTATGATATCTGAGTATGTGTACAGAGATGACTGGTCCACATTTCTGAGAATAAACAATTTTGCACACATAGACACTCTGGACAATTTCTTTAGAAGGCTGTCCAAGAGGCCATGGCTTTATAAATACTATCTGGTATTTTTGCTGAGTCTGAATTGGTCATTGACAGTGATGACCTTATCCTAATTCAAGCTCCCTACAAAATGACAGTCACTTTTTATTTATAAGCCCAGCCTATCTTCCACTTTTGCCCGCTCCTTATATGAGGGGCAAAGGAAAGTGTAATTTAGTTGCGTATCATATGATGACAACTTTGACTTCATGTTCTTGGACTTTTGCCCAGCAAGTGGATGAGGGCTCACATTGAGTGACACGTACACTCGACTCTGTGTTTGCAATGAGAAGAGAGGCAGGACAGATCTGTTTGCCATAAACTTCCTGGTACGGTATTGTTCTAAGTAACTAAGGATTTGATTCTCAACAATTAAATCTGCTCTCACATTTCATTTATAATAAAACTTCAAGACAGGGCTGATAACTACAATATCTTAATTTCCCAGCAGTTGCAAGGCTGAGAGAGTAAAATGAGTATTCTGCAGTTATATTAATTTTTTAGTCAGTGAGAAACATGAATTTTGAGGATGTTTTTCTATAGGGCTAAAAGTCGAAGTGACTGTGATAAGAATAAAGGAAGCAGACATTTCTGACACTCATATGAGTGTTGTATAAGAATTGGATGACAATAGCTGGAGATCAGTGTGTGTTGTTCAGGAGATGAAACAAACAGAAAATGGGGTCTATGTCACATTGGAACTCCTTTCACTAATCTAGCCCACATAATATTCTGAAGTGTTGAATGCAGCACAAGGGATATTGTAGTGACACCATGTATTATTGTACTTTGTGGAAAGACAGTAGATATAATAGGGTATGTTATAGTGGGATAAAGGCAGGAAGACCACTGTGGCTGGAGTACAGAATATATGCTGTTCATGTGTGTTTGGAGAAAGCTTATGGATAAAAAGAGAAACAAAGGTTGGACAGAGAAAAACAAAATATCATACAGATAAAAACTTTTATTCTTGGTCTTTGACAAATAGAATGTAAGGCAAAGGAGACTGGTGCAGTTTTATGGGTACATCCAATAACAAAATGATGCAATAGACCTTTGACATAGCTGCAATCCTTCCCTTCTGTTCCAAATTGCAAACAAACAAGCTAGTCCGGGGGGAATACTATTGTGAGGAACAGATAAAAGGTTTAGTCACCATTACCTGAGAAGGGTTAAGAGCATAATATATCTATGCAGTAGTTTTCCAACTTGGCCTTATAGTATCTTAAAAATTAAAAAAAGAAAATCCAAACAAACAAAAACTCCCAACAAAACAGGTTTCTGGATCTCACCTTGTGAGATTTCTGATTGGATGAATTTGAGATGAGGCCAAATGATTTGCTTGAGCTTTTGAGGGGATTGTATTGATGAATAATCTTTGGAACCACTTGTAATTAACATCTCTTAAACTATTAGAATTCAAGAAATATGTTTTCAAAATTTTGAAGTAAAGATCTTATTAAAATCTTCTCTTAAAAATCTCCCAACACATACACACACACACACACACACACACAAAAAAAAAATTAAAAAGATACACAGTTTATCTTTGAGAAAAGTAGGAGATATTGGAAATCTGGAATAGAGTGTTTTAAGAAAGGATAACCTGAGAATGAGATGTCTTGGGAATAAAAATATAATAGATTAAATTCTTAAGTTACTGAACTATTTGGATAATAATGTTATTCCAATACAACAAGATAAATAGATAGACACAAAGAGACTGAAAGTGAGGGAATTAGAGAATAAATCTGGTAGAAATTATAAAAACTGAGCAGAAAAATATGTAAAGAAAAAAATCAAACAAGAGAACCAAATACCTTAAAATTGATAAGACCTACTGATTTCCCATGCCAAGACATATTTACAATAAAGACAAGTTTTACATTTTTCCAAATAGAAAATAAAAAAGGTTCACACATGTAATGGATCAGGTATCAAGATGCTGTGAATAGGGTAGTCAGCTTCCCAGTAACTTTGTTGGAAGATAGAGGACAATGGTGCCTTCAAAATTTTGAAGTAAGTTCTCTTCAATCTACAATTTTCTATTTATAAAAACAACAAATCTAATGTCACGGTGGACCAAATGTGTTTTCAGACATGCAAAGTCTCAATAATTTTCACTCTAATATACTCTTTCTCAGTAAAGCACTAGAAAATGTATTCTCCTGAAATAAGAGTAAATCAAGGAAGACAAAGATAATAGAACCAAGATCCAGTATAGATAAGAAGGAAAGGAAATTTGCAAAGGGGAGTTCTAAGATAGCAAAAGTGAAAGTCTAAAGAACAATTTGGGAAGGTAGATGGAAAATCCATGTAATATACATATAAAGCAGTAAATTACCTAATGAACTTAATCTTGTGCAAGATTAAGAGGCATCTTTCAAAGATTTTAGTAAGGAAAAGGGAGATTTGGCTAGAGATATGCATAAACAAATAGATTTAAAAAAATAATGATGACAGTGTTAACTCCTAGAAAAACAAAGAGCTATACAATAAAGGATATGTAACCATAATATGTCACTTGACTAAGCACTGGTCAAAGATTCACAACATGTAATAATGACAGTATGGTCATATAGCTATCTAAGGGAGGAGAAGAAAGAGCATAAAAAAGTTGAAATTCTTAATTTACGGAGATAGGAATAAAAAAGAAAATCTAAATTTATGAATTATAATGTGGGAGTAAATAGATATGGTTTTTGAAAAATAAGGATACATAAATTTAAAAAGGTAAAAGTGATTACCCTTAGGGAAGATGCTATGAAATAGATAAGAAGTAGAGGCCACTGAGCGTTTTTGAAAGCCCATTAGCACAATTTGACATTTTAAATTATACATATATTCTTTTCATAAAATCACAATTTAAAAATCAAATATCAATTAGAATTGAGAAAGAATTAAGAAGAAATCAATGCAATTCACCCATTTCCAACCTGCTAACCAAGTGAGCATGGGTTAGATGTTGACATGGAAGTTTTCTCTTGTTAAATACCCTTCTGAGGACCCAAGGACACACAGCCTTACTCCAGGCCTGCATTTCCCAAAGAAAATCTTTTGGCTAAGCTGATTTTCTCCACAGTGTAGCTTACAGACTTTATTTGCTTTGGAATCATCCCCTTCTTAAAATGTAGGCCCCTGAGATTCAGTTCAGAGATTCTGATTTAAGAGACATGAGAGGTGCTGATAAACTGATTTTTGACAAGTATGTGAGATAAATTTGATACAGGCAGATTAGGGGCCTAAATAACAGAAAATTTCATATAAAGGTACTGAGATTGAAAATATTAAGGCTTTCCAGAAAAACATATTCATTCACCCATTCTTTCAATATTTGAGTTCATTTTAGTTTCAGACATGCTAAGACTTATTGAATAGAAAATGCATATTCTCAAGAAATTCATAATTTAGTCACTTATTATAGAAATAACAAGGCAAAGTTTGCATCATATGACTGAATCACAGTGCAAAATCCTAATGTGGAAGAAATACAGGAACTGAGAGAACCTTCTACCTAATAAACTTCCCAAGCCTAAAGTCACCTTTGAAATTAGTCACAGCATCCTTCATCATAAATGTGAACCCCAAATCTGCCACTTACTAGTATATTACACACCTTATGAACATTGGACACCTGGATACAGTTAGCACCCGATCCTGCAAGTTCAAATTATCTGAAGCATATAAAATGCAGGGTACAGTGTCAGATTTATAGTAAGTCCTCAGTAAAGTTGATACCTTTGTGCTTTATGCTATACTTTCTACTTGCAAGTGATTCTGCTTGTATCTTGACTGGCAGTACCCAATGGCAGTTGAAAGCACAGGATTGTATTGAATCCCTAGTCCCAACTCTTATTTGTGGTACTTGTGTTCATGATATTGGCAGGTTATTTGACCTTGCTGTGAAACAGACTGTTTGTGTTTCATATGAAGATAATTATGTCATTTTGTGAATTTAGCAAGATAATATATTTAAGTTACCCAACATACATGAACTTAAGAAATGTTTGGACTGATTATTCCAGGTATTCCTACACTCAGAATACATGTATTTTGAAAAAAGTCCAGGGTGTGTGTGTGTATGAATGTGCAGAAAAGCACAGACTTGAAAAAGAAATACTATATCAACACATCTCAGAAATTCAGAGTCAAGCAAAAGTGTCATGTCATGGGGAAAAGCAGAATCTGATGTTCAGAATTCAGGTTCAAGATGGGGTTATAAAAGGGCCATTGTCTTTTTTGTGCAATGGTGGTCTCCCTTTTTTCTTTCACAGAAGCAGTCATCTGTTTTGGATATCCAGGGCTACACTTTGATGCTTTGAGCTTTATTTTTAGGCTACATCCTATTAAGAATATAATTGAAAGAATTTTACAGCCCAATCATTTCATATTTAAGTTGGAAATTTGAATAAGGATAACATTTGCTAACTACATTCCAAGCTTCTATAAAAGATGAAATAGAAAGTGACAGGGAAATTTGTAGTGAGCAGTCATAGAAAGAAAGCCAGTTGACGTTATACTATACCTGCAAGGGGAAGTGGGTGAAGGGGGTTGGCCCTCACCATCTTCCCCAGCTCCAGCCTCCTCAGTGAGGGAGTGGTGGCCACAAGTATGTCCTATGAAGAGAGAGAAAAGAACAGCTGGGAGATCAGGCATGGGCTGTGCAGTGGTCCTAGTCTAAGAACGAGAAGATGTGAGACCATATCCCATTCTAGGGGCAGAAGAATTGTCATGTAGCCATTCTCCTTTCTCATACACAGAGACTGCTGTGGCCTGAATGTTTGTGTGCCCCCCACCCCCTTAGAATTTCTGTGTTGAAATCCTAACCTCCAAGGCAATAGTATTAGAAGGTGGGGGCTTTTTGAATGAGAGATCAGAGCCCTCATTGGTGCCTTCATAAGTGAGACTCAATGGAAATAATTTTTTCCTTCAGCACATGAAAACACAGCTAGAAGGTGCACATGTATGGACCAGAAGGCAAGCTGTCATCAGACACCAAATCTGATGCTGTCTTGATCTTGAACTTCCAAGCCTCCAGAAGTGTGAGAAACAAATTTCAGTTTTTTATAAGCCGTCCAGTTTATGATCTTTTGTTAGAGTAGGTAGCATCCTGACTGAACTAAGATGCATGCTCCTAACACAGGTGCAAGGTTTCCCTGTGGCTGCCTGGTGCTTGGAAGTCAGTTTGGCTCAGAAATCTGCAGATTGGTCAGGGTGGGGTGAGAGGAGAGAAGAAGTGATTGGGCTACTCCGGCCTTCATAGGAAGCAGGCAAAGAAAATCTTCCAATTCCCTTTGTGGTCAGTTGATTATATACATGGTATCACAGGAGTTCAACCATCTTACCAAGGAAAGAAAGGAGAAATTCAAAGCCAAACTTTGTACCCTAAACTGACACATAGAGACAATTACAGTACCAATCTCACAGGAATAACTAAATTAGTGAATACAAATATATAAATAAATCTCTTTGAAGTGTGTAAAACAATTATCTTGAATGTGGTGGGTGCTAAATAAATGTTAGCTGTTGTTTTAAACTTTTAAAAGCGGCATTAAGTGGAGTATACACCCATAATGTCACAGTTATTTATTTTTACCAGATATTATTCTTAAAAATGTTAAAGTTATAAAGCAATAAGTCAACATAATAAATTTCCTAGTAAAAATTATATATAAATTAATGAGCAAACTTGTGTATAATTTAGGGAACAGACCTAAGGTTGCCACATTTCTATGTTTGACATATGTGAAAGAAACCAGTTTGAAGCAGATCCCCAGTTCCTGGTTATCAGAGAAAATCCATTTAAAGATTTAATCATCTTATTTTTCTGTACCACAGAGTATACTAATAGACAGAAAGCCATTTTCTATAATTTTGTTCAGTTTTATTGCAGTTTGTAGAGGGGTATCTGACTCTCCCCTTGGGTGAGTCCCAAGGTCTAGGCTTAGGTTACAGGTTGAAACCAAGTTCTCTAATCCAGTGTTTGCCATAAAAAAGACTGATGGTTGGATGGTTATAAAGAAAATGAATGTGTCTGCATTTTATTCAATGGAGACAGAGAATTTGGCCACTCAGGTGGAAAGAAACAGTGTGCACAAAGGCTGAGGAACTGAAAACTTGGAGGTGTATTTGGGAATTGGAGTGAAGTCTGGTGTGACTGGAACAAATGGAAGATAAAGCCAAGTTCATCTCTAAAGGAATTTCTGAGTCTTTGTATAACAAGAGGAACATGAAGGAAAGGAGGACAAGTTCTTTTCAAAATAATTATCTCCAGGATGTGCTTGGAATACTATCATCCAGGATAGGAAAGTGGGGTGGCTGGGTCACCTGAGCATGTAACCATGAAATTCATTGATCCTGAAAGGAAACAGCTGGAGTGGGACCAACTCAATCAGTGGAAGCCCTAAGCATCTGTGTGGAAGGGGCTCAAAGTTTCCTGGAGTGAGTCCTTGCCACTCTGAGAAGAGGGTTGGGCTCAATTTCCTGATCAGTATTGGTCAGTGGCTTTGGAGGGAAAAGATACATTTTGCTCTATGTACAAATGCTTGGCCTATAGCTGTTCACCTTCTGGGTGCAGTTAGTATTCTCTTCTGCTTTAAGAGATTCAGCTCCCAGACCTGACTGGCCTCACACCCAAGGCTGTTAGGAAAATTCTTGCTGTTCTTGACAATACATTCTGTTCTGACCACTGATAAAGTACACAAATACAGATGCATTTATTAATTTCTTTGGCTTGAAGAGTTGTTCCAATATAAAACTTAAAGATAATAAATACCTGCCCTCTAAACTTCTCTGACGCTCACTTAAGTAGCTGTTTATTTAATGGAAGAGGAGGTGGCTTTGGAATCAAATTACTGATGTGGATTTGAAACCCAGTTGTATCACTGACAAGTCCTTTGCCCAGTTCTTAACCTCTCTGAGACTCAATTTCCTTATCTCCAAAATGAGAACAGTTATACATACTTGGGGGGGTTTTTTGGTGAAGATTAGGCATCTCTATGTTACACAGGAAGCACCCAGCACATAGTAACCACTGGTTACTGGCACATAGTAACTACTCAATCAATATCAAAACTGACAAAATCCTTGAGATCAGGTGAAATATTTTATGATATGCACGTTTCATAATCCCCTTACTGATTTTTTTTTTTTTAAGAAGAATAAACTCTAGAGGTCCATAATTTTTCTGTGGAATCACTGAGTAAAACAATCTCCTGAATTGTTTTCCAGACTGGCATGGGAACTTGGGCTGTAACCATTGCTTTTCTGGAATAACCTTCTGATGTCTGGGCTCAGCTGGTGGAAAGTCAGTGACTAGAGCAGAGATCCTGGAAATAATAGATGGTCTTCTGCTAGAAGACCTATCTTAAGCTAGACTCTAGGAGAAAGAAAATATCACTGCTCCTCTCTGGCTTCTCCCCTGACTATGGCCACCTACCCCTCTCCTGCCCTCCCCCAACACCTATATTTACAAACTCTGTTCATTATCTTCCTGTTTCCCATCATTTCTGGTTTTCAGCACTTGGCCATTGACAAGAACATCTGTATGATTATTTGTATGTTAATGATCCCCAGAACCCTGGTAGAGAGTAATTAAATATTGTTAACTGCCCGGCTGCTCCGACTGCTCTCAGAGCCTGGTGTAAAGATCTAGTAACAGTCCTGCCCCAACACTCTCATACCTGTCATTAGCCCTGGACTTTGCTGGCTTTATCTGTTGTGGGTTAGAAATTTTAGGTCATATGACTTCTGGAGTAAGTTTCTGGATTTCTTATAGTAAGGATTGGTTTGCTTGAGGCAAAAGCTGGCTGCAATCTGAAATGCTTTTGTTAAAGGGATTCACTAAGGAGTTCGAGTCCTTTCTTATCTGTAGGGAGGCTGGAGTGGTCGTAAATCTGTCAGTAATCACTTAATCCCTTAGGACAGCTCCAAATTTGTCTTCTCTGTTTCCTGCAAAAGTCTCCAAAGATATGTTCATGATAGCCCACATTTATGGTATGTTTTATAGCTATGGTTTACCAAATGCATTCATATACGTTTCAAAAAAGCATAGGGTTTAGACTCAGAACTCAGTTTAAATCCTATATGTGCCTTGAGTAATTACATGAATTTGGACTCATTATCTAAAATTTCCGAGGCCTTTTTGTTTTGTTTTTCAAATAGGTATGCTAATCTGCCCCCACGAACACACACGAACATGAGGCAATTAAATGAAATATAACAGAGAACCAAGAACTCTTCCTGAAAGTTATTTTCTTCCTGGCAAAGGGCAAATGGGTCCTAACATATCATCCATTGGAAGAAGGGGCATTTGATTCCCATTATTTCTGATTTTCGCCACTTTGCAAATCCAATGTTGGCACTATTGCATGCAGTGGCAACCAGAGTCAGAAAGGATTACAGCAATACTAAATACATGGTGTACTTTCAGAGTTGGATTTTGATCTCTGGGAATGTAGCCTAGAGGTCAGTGAGGCCCTCTTGCAAAAGCTGCTTTCACTAGGCTTGGGAATACTCATGGGTTGTTTCCCGAAGAACATGACTGCAGGATCCACAGCAAAGGATACAATTTCAGAGTGATATTACAAACAGTGTAGGAGAAATAACGATTACAAGCCCAGCCAACTCAAAGAAAAGACTCCCTAAACCTTAAGTCTTCACAAGGAGGTGTCCCTTTGTGGCTTTGTGGCTTTCCTGCCTTAATGTTTATACCCACACTCCACATGTCCCCCTGAAAAGTCTGTCACTCTGATAACACTGAAGACCCTCTAGGAACACTGCCACTTCTTCCATAGTACAAAGTCGTGTCCCTTTCTGAATCTGACAGTACTGAGGAGCACCCTGAACTTTAGCCAGAAGGACACTGCTTCTTGCTGTCCATATCAACAATGAAATAATAACACCAAGATATTTTAGAAGGAATTAATAAAATAATGTAAACAAAGTACTGAGCACAATGTCATGCTACACCCAGAGTAAGTGGCAAATACTCCTTAATATCTTGAATTAAAGGAAATAGCTCTTTAGTTGTCCTTAAGGAGAAATTTCTAATTCTATCTACAATTATATCTGTGATCATGATCATGATGCCCCAAATGAAGAGGCTAAGAAATAGATCTTTCATTGATAAATGATCCTTAATAGGTATTTCCTACTTTTGGTCACATTTGATCTAAAATCAATCTCTAACATTTTATAGAAAATTGAACATGGGTCAGGAATGTAGGAAGAAGATTCTGTGTTGGGTTATTTGTATTTCTGCACTGAGGCACTGATTGCTTTTCTTCTGAGCTATCTTTTCAGAGATGTTTAGTGAACAGACTTGGAAAATAGAGATAGTATCTCTTTCCTGAGTGAAGGGCATGTTTCCTTATAGTCCAGTATAACAAAGATGATGTTTCCTCCACAGCAAAGAGCAAGCATGCCTACTTCCCATTATGGAAGATGTGGCTTCTTGAAGCTCGGGGTTTTTCTTCTATAACACAACACACTGAGCTGGTCTGTGTCACATCTGTGAAACTTGGGAGAAAGTGACACTGTTGCAAACATATTTTTATTATTGCTTGTCACATTATAAATGATAAATTCCTTTGTTTCTGACCCTGGTGTCTTGTGTCTTCCGTCAACATCCATGAAACTGGCAGGCTAATTTTGTTAGCTTGCAAGTAGAGTGGAATCTTAGACCCTTTACATTTTTTGGCAAATAATGAGGCAACTGCATTTTTATCTAAGGTGAATATTTAAACATTTTATCATTTATACAAAGTGCTTTAGATAGACTATTCCATAATGTTTTCTGAATATTAAGTTGCCATTTTACATTAGTCCCTAATTCCTGAGATGCATGAATGTAATGGAAGATTTAATGGGCAGGATACTTCCATTTCCTGTCAGGTCTATGTAGCTGTTATTCTACAGGATAAACTAATCAAGGCTGACTTCAGCTTTGTAGGCCATGGGGCTTCAAATATGCAAACCATAGCATTAGGATTTCAAATGTGACTTGAATGACATGAAAGAATTTATGGAACTTCCAAACATATATTTCTTATTAATCAGACATAGATAATACACTTGGAGAATGGGACAAAACATGGGACAAAACATGGCTTATCTTGCACCCAAGCAAGACTTTTCCTAATGAAGGAGGAAAAGAGTCTGTGGCTTGATCTCAAGATCAACACAGGATCAAATGGCAGGTCTATTTTTAGATCTCTTAGTATTCTACAACCATCTTTCCAAAAGGACCGTATTAGTTTGCATTCCCACCAGCAGTGTAGAAGTGTTCCCTTTTCTCCACATCCATGCCAACATCTCTGGTTTTGGGATTTAGAGACAGAGTTTCACTTTATGGTCCTCCACAGAGTGTCGTGGCATCACACAGCTCACAGCAACCTCCAAGTCCTGGGCTTAGGAGATTCTTTTGCCTCAGCTTTCTGAGTCATTGGGACTACAGGCACCTTCCACAACATCTGGCTAAATTTTTGTAGCAGATTGGCCAGGGCTGGGTTTGAACCTGCCACCCTTGGTATATGTGGCTGGCACCCTACCTACTGAGCCATAGGCGCCACCCATAATCTGTGATCCTTTTAATACAAGTGATTTTGAGCTACGTACTACAATGAAAATAAACCAGTAATGATAATTATATGAAAATGTGTCTGAACATTCAGGGTTTTAAACTGAATCTAAGTATTGCCTAGCAATTCTGTTGAAAAGTTTAGTTCTAAACCTCAGAAAAACAAATGCTCATTAATTTAAATTACTAAGGCAATATTGGGAAATAAAATGAATCAGGCTCATCTCATGATGCATCAGCTTAACCTAATCATGTGAAAAGCTTCTTATGATATAACTAGTAGATTTTGTGAAAATTAAAGCAATATAATATATAACAACTTTCAAATTATATTCTATCTCTTGTTACTTATCCAAACAATACCCTCCCATCAGTAAAGCGCCTAGATAATGTGTAATAGCTCGTAATACACTGATTTACTTAACAGAAAAAATATTTCACTAGCAGTTAAGGATGCATGGTAGAATCATTTGATATCAGTGTTGTTAAATACGTCAATAGGCAAAATGAATTAATTCAATAACGGTTTGATATTTTTCATCCAATTAATTAAAGCTTTTGGGAATTCATTATGCCAATAATAAAATATCTGACATTGGAGAAAAGTTATTATAAAATGATTCTAAAAAGTTAATATTAAAGAAAACATAGTTTTCTGATAATGTAAATATAAATTTTGTGCTAATATAAATGTAAGTTTTAATAGAACACAGGGTCATATTTAAAATGAATTTTTATTAAACTAAGAAACCAATGGGACAAAAATGTACTTTGAATAGACAGTGATACAAATATGTAGTTCACGAGTGCCTTAAAATAAAAAAGAAAAGCCCATTTTCTTGGTGTGTCCATCTAATTTTTCTAGTGCCATTTATAGGAAAGTGATTCTTTTCCCAGTGTATGCTGTCTGCTTTTTTGAAGATCAGATCAGTTGGTTCTAACTAGAAGATTTTATGTCTTGGTTCTCTGGTCTGTTCCTTTGTACCAGTATCCTACTTTTGTGGCTATGATAGCCTTACAGTATGGTTTGAGGTCTGGTAATGTGATACTTACAGTTTCTCCTTTTTGTTTAAAATTACATGGGCTATCTGGACTCTTTTGGGGTTCCAAAAGCATAGAATATTTTAATAGGGATGGCATTTAATCAGTAGATTGCTTGGGAGTATAGACATTTTAACAATGTTGATTCTTCCCAGCCATGAGAGTGGTATGTTCTTTCATTTGCTAATATCCTCTGCTATTTCCTTCCTTAGGGTTTCATAATTTTCTTTATAGAGGTCCTTCACCTCTTTTGTTAGGTATATTCCTAGGTATTTCATTTTCTTTGAAGCTATGATGAAGGGAGTTGCATCCTTAATTAGCTTCTGGTCTTGGCTTTTATTGTATTATACAAAGGCTACTGACTTGATTATATATCCTGAGACATTACTGTATTTTTTGATGACTTCCAGGAGTCTTATGGTTGAGTTTTTGGGGTATGAGAACATATTGTCAGCAAAGAGGGAGAGTTGACCTCCCCGGTCCCATTTTGATGCCCTTTATTTCCTTGTCTTGCCTAATTGTATTGGCTAGAACTTCCAGCACTATGTTGAATACTAATGGTGACAGAGGACAACCTTGTCTGGTTCCAGTTCTAAGAGGAAAAGCTTTCAGTTTTACTCCATTCAGTAAAATATTAGCTGTGGGTTTGTCATAGATAGTTCTGATCAGTTTAAGAAATATACCACCTATGCCTGTACTCTTCAGTGTTCTAATTAAAAAAGGAAGCTGGATTTTATAGTATGTTTTTTCTGTATCTATTGAGAGGATCATATGGGCTTTGTTTTTGCGTCTGTTAATACAGTGAATGACGTTTATGGACTTGAGTATGTTAAATCAGCCTTGCATCCCTGGGATGAAACCTACTTGATCATGATGTATGACTTTTTTGATGATAAGCTGTACTCTATGGACTAGGAATTTGTTGAGAATTTTTGCATCTATATTCATTAGTGAAATTGGTCTGAAATTCTCCTTTTCAGTTGGGTTTTTTCCTGGTTTTGGTATCAAGGTGATGTTTGCTTCGTAGAATATATTGGAGAAGATTCCTTCCTTTTCATTTTTTTTGAAATAATTTCTGCAGTATGGAAATAAGCTTTTCCTTGAAGGTTTGATAGAATTCTGGATTCAAGACATCCGGATCAGGTCACTTTTTTGTTGGAAGATTTCTTATTGTTTGACCTCAGTGCTTGAAATTGGTATGTTCAGGAGCTCTGTTTCTTCCTGGCCAAGTCTAGGGAGAGAGTGTAATTCCAAATATTAATCCATTTCCTACACATTGTCAAATTTCTGGGCATAGCATTTCTTGTGGTATTCAGAGATGATCTCTTGTATATCTGTGGCATTAGTTATTATTTCTCCTTTATCATTTCTGATGGAGGTTACTAGAGATTTTATTTTTTTATTTCTAGTTAGTCTGGCCAAAGGTTTATCTATTTTATTTATTTTTTTAAAAAAGAACTTCTTGTTTCAGTAATTTTCTAAATAATTATTTTGTTTTCAATTTCATTGATCTCTGATTTAATTTTGGCTATTTCTTTTCTTCTGCTGGGTTTAGGCTTAGATTGTTCTTTTTCCAATTCTGTACAATGGCTTGTGAGTTTGTTGATGCATTCTCTCTCTGTTTTTCTAATGTAGGCATCTAAAGCGATAAATTTTCTTCTCAGAACTGTTTTGCAGTATCCCACAAGTTTTGGTAGCTTGTGTCTTCAATGTTGTTGTGCTGAAGGACATTAATGATTTTCACTTTTGTTTCTTCCTGCACCCGACTGTTATTTAACAAAAGGTTGTTTAATTTCCATGTCTTTGTGTGAGGTTGAACGTTTTTGTTGGAGTTGAGTTCCACCTTTAGTGCCTTGTGGTCTGAGAAGATACAAGGTAAATTTTCAATTTTTTTTTTTTTTTTATTCTGCTGAGGGTTTTTTTGTGTCCTAAGATATGTTCAATTTTGGAGAATGTTCCATGGGGTGATGAGAAGAACTTATATTCTTTATCTTTGGGATGGAGTGTCCTATATGGGTTTATCAAGCACAGTTGTTCTAGCATCTAATTTAAGTTCCTTGTATCTTTGTTTAATTTCTGTTTAGAGGATCTGTCCAGCTGTGTAAAAGGAGTGTTAAAGTCCCCTGTTATTATGTTGTTATAGGCTATCATATTGCTCAGACTGAGTAAGGTCTGTTTCAAGAATCTAGGAACATTTAAATTGGGTGCATAAATATTTAGAATTGAACTGTCTTCTTGTTGTATTTTTCCCTTGACCAATATAAAGTGACAACCTTTGTCTTTTTGACTTTAGTTGCATTAAATTCACATGTATCTGAGAATAAGATTGCAATCCTTCTTTTCTTCTGAATTCTGTTTTCCTGAAAAATTGCCTTCCAACCCTTAACTCAAAGTTTTAATTTGTCTTTTGAAGTTAGGTTTGTTTCTTGCAGACAGCAAATGGATGGGTTGTGCTTTTTAATCCAATCTATACTTTTTCAGTGGGGAATTCAATCCATTAACATTTATTGAGATAATTGATAAGTGTGGTAGTGTTCTATTCATCTTATTTTGTGAGAGCCTGTTGCTTAGTTTTATTTCTTGCAGCGCTATGGAAGTTAGGTTTTGTTTTTAATTTCTGAGTTCTTATTTTGCTGTTGATCCATTGTGATGATCAGTGTGGAGAACAGGTTGAAGTATTACCTGTAGAGCTGGTCTTGTTGTGGCAAATTTCCTTAATGTTTGCACATAAGTAAATGATTTTATTTCTTTGTCAGTTTTAAAGCTTAGCTTAGTAGGATATAAAATTCTGGGGTTGAAATTGTTCTGTTTAAGTAGATTAAAGATCAATGATCCTTGTCTTCTTGCTTGAAAAGTTTCATTAGAGAAGTCTGCAGTCACTCTGATGGATTTGCCCCTTTAGGTCAAGTGGTGCTTACTCCTGGCAGTTTGCAGAATCTTTTCTTTTGTCTTGATTTTGGGCCATTTTATCACATTTTGTCGTGGAGAAGCTCTGTTAGATTTGAGGTGACCTGGAGAGTGACCTGGGGATCCCTCTGAAAGGAGTGTGGCAGAATCTTTGGTGAATGTTTGGGAAAGTTTAATTTATAATATTCTCTAGTATGGCTTCCATTCTCCTGGAGCATTCTTCTTCCCTTTCTGGGATACCTATAACTCGTACGTTTGAATGCTTCATAAAGTCAAATAATGCTCTCAGTGAGCATTCTGCTTTCTCTCTCTTCTTTTCTAGTTATTTAACTATTTGAGTTATCTCAAGAGCTTTATCCTCTACCTTTGAGATTCTTTCTTTTGCATGGTCTAAATCTGTTGTTGATACTTTCTATTGAATCTTTAAGTTCTCTAATTGACTGATTCAGTACTTTCCGTTCAGTTATACCCATTCTATATTCTTCATATAATTCATCTCTTATTTGATTCTGTTTTTGGATTTCCTTTGGTTATTTTCCACTTTGTCAGCAGTTTCCTTCATTGTTTTCATCATCTGTATTCTAAATTCCCTTTCTGTCATTTCTACCATTTCTTTGTAGGTGGAATCCTCTGTAGTAACTACCTCATGGTCCCTTGAGGGGGTTGCTCTGTACTTGTTTTTCATGTTGCCAGGATTTTTATGCTGATTCTTCTTCATGAGTGTTTTCTTTTATCTATTTCCTTGCCCTAATTTCCCTTTCACTTCTTTTTGCTCTTTAAGTTACTGTGCCTCTGTCCCAGGGTTTTGATGAGTCCTTTTGTTACAGAACTAGAAGGATGAGAAGATTGAATAGCAAGAAGGCAAAAAATATTTTAAAAAAAAATAAAAGAAAAGAAAAAAGAGAAAAGAGAAGGGGTGAATAAAATGGAATATTGACAAAAAGAAGAGAGGCACAGAAAAAGGGAGACAGGAGAAATATAGGTGTACAGCAGGGTACTTTGACCCCACCTGAAACATCCCCAACCTCTGGGCATGCCAGGTTGGGTGGTGCCCCTGAGGTCAATAGCTCTTTGCCAGCCTGTTCAGACACAGTACCCCACCTCCACCAAGCAGAGAGGAAAAACAAAAATGCTATAAATCAAACCAAAACAAGCAAACAGAAAATGTTACAAGATAAAATTTGGGGAAAAAAACAAATAATTGGGGTAAGAACACTAGCAAAAATGAAGTTCTAATTGTTAAGGAAAGCAACAATGGAAAATTTTATTTAAACTAGAAAAATGAAGAAAGAAAAGAAAAAAAAAAGAAAAAGAAAAGCCTAGAGGGAAAATGTTGAAATTAAAACAAAACAAAATGAAACAAACCAAAAACAAAGCTATACACACACACACACACACACACACAAATATCTTGCTGAATATTGTCTGGGCAATAGGTGATCTTCTGGGGGATGAGGTGTCAATCACAATGCTGATGCTGCTATACGAGATGGAGACTAGAGGCCTCTGCTGATGTCTAAAACCCTGCAGGGTGGAGAGCCTAAATCTTTCCTCAGCCTGCTTAAAAGACACTTTAAACTGTTAACCTTAACTAAGCAGTAACTTTCTCAGGAAAGCACTTGTTGCAGGGATCACTCCTGAAGTGGCTGCCCACTTACCCAATATGCCCCAAACGGTCTCACTCTATGCCCCTGAGAGCCAAGGTTGAAAGGCATCTCAGTCCTTGCCTTTAGGCTGCTCAGTCAGTAGATTACTTGCCCAAGGTCTCCCTCCCAGTGATCCTCACTCTGCTACCCTGAGAGTGGAGCTTGTAGGGGCAGTTCTCCCACAATGTCTCCATGTGGCCCACAGTCGAACACTATTAGTTCCATCCAGCTCAGCAGCACAGTCTGGGGCCCTAGACAACACTTAATGTCCTCCGTACTCTCTCCCCAGTTCCCCCACGGTAGTTCAACTGAGTGCCAAGTCCAAAAAAATAAAAAAAAGAACAGCTCACAGATAAGGCCTTTCCAGTTTGTAATCTCACTGCTGCTGTACTTACAGCTGCCACAAGGATTAGGCTGAATGAACACACAACCACTTGCCAGTTCTCCACTGCTTTTGTCCTCCTCATGGCGTCCAGAAGTCTCTCGCTGACTCCCTGTGTCCCCAAAGGGATGTTTCTGGGCAGTCCCCACAGCCAGACATGCCTGCAGTCTTCTCTCCCCAGTCTCACTGCCAGTTGCAAGGAAGCTATTACTTGGCCACCATCTTGCTCCTCCCCTCCTTCTTGATTTCTTATAGAGAATGAAACCTCTTCTTGGGTTATTGTTAAGTGAAAACAATTGTATGTTTCTTAGATTTTACTATGAAAGTTAGAGTTTAAAATACTTTAGATCATAAATACTCAGACCTTACTACAAATTTTGATCTTCCAATTTCACTGAATATACTTTGTTTATTTCAAAAGAATGTAGACAGTTAAGCTAGAAAAATATAAATTAAATATTAACTATCATTAATTAGCTGTTGATTTTCTTGTGATTAATTTAATCTATTAGGTTCTAAGTTTCTATCAGCATAATAATAAAGGTAAATAACTTGAAGATTAGATTTACTATATATTAATTACTTTAAAAATTATATACTTGCAATAAATGGGGATTATTACTTCTTATCTAATAATTCTACTTATATTTCTGCTATTATTATGGCAGTTCTGCTAATCTACATTTTACTCTATACATGTACTATGAACATATCAGAATTTGTCTGTTCTCAATTTTGAATTGAGTTTAGAATAAGGTGACATTGATTTTATGTAACATTAGTAACAAAAATTTATTTCTTGGATAGTTTTCTTATTTTCTTTCTCTGATAATAATAAGACATTCTTATAAGATGATACATATTGAAAACGTATTTCCACTTCTTAATAATTCTTATGCCTTTTTTTCCCCCAATTTCTCCAATTAAGGTCTGGTAAGATGTAAGATGTAAGATGTATCTCACATTTTGGAGTTCCTCCAGAGGTAAGCTGTCCTTCTTCTCTTTAATCCTAATTCTTATAAGAAAGATCATGTTAATGATGGATCTCCTGGCATAACATTTATATTGCTAATCATAATGATAGATGTACATTAATCAAAATTGTTGACTCAAAATCTCTAACATTTATTTTAAGATAATATGCATTTATTTTAGCCATTTCTTCTGCATCAGGTATAATTTATATCATATTAAAAATGCTCTACAAAATTGGACATACAATAATCCCCAATTATTATTTTGACTATTTTTCCCTGTGGTTGTATTGAGTCTGGACATATAGAATAATACTCAATATTTAAAACCATTATATTTTCTCTCCCTTTTTCTGTGTCTCTTCCTATATATACACAACCACACACATGCCCGCACACAGAGGTCTAGGGCATATCTCTGAATCTACGATATCTTTGTCCTGCTCTTCTAAGTATCAAAAACTGAGCACAGGATCATTTGTTTCCTATTCATCCCTTGTAACATTCTTCTATTTTCTATGGCTGTCTTCTTACTTCACTTAAAGACGTTCACCAATGATTGCCAAGTTATACTGTCTAATTTTTAGTTTGCTTGTATTAATTTAATTCTTCAACATAAGCCCTAGCAATTACTTCCTCTGTTTTGGATTCATGGATTTTGGAATATCAGTCAGGAAACAGCGTAGAGATTATCCAGAAAAGAGCCAAGGGTCCAAGCACAAAATTATGAAATGACTTGTCTAGAAATACACAGCTCAAAAATGTCGGACTCAGACATTAATTTATGTGATTACAAGAGGACTATAAGTTTTACCTTTCCATTCTGCATTAAACTTCTGTCTATATAATAATCTTATAAGACTAAACTCCATCTGATACACATATTCTATCTAAACTTATCTATTTTTTGTTGCAACACTTTTATCCCTAATCAAATCATGTTCCTTTTATTTCATTATATTTTGGCTGTCTACGTAACAGATTTCTCCCAAATACTGCAACGGCACACCAATCTTAATGCCCAAACAATTATATTTTCTGAGTAACTATTTACATCTTGAATTTATATATAAGAAAATACTTTTAAAATATTATCTGTTAAAACGGTGTAACCCCACAGACATACTAACACAGAAACACAGTATTATATTTTGATTCAATTTTAATGTTTTAAGAAAATATATTCCCTGCATGTGAGAAACTTATTTTTTAATGCCTAGATTAATTATCCTACCTGGCAAGGATGAATAAAAGGGTGAAATATTAAATAGGCAGATCTCGGAGGTGTCCCTATTAATTATACATCTGCTACGATTTTTTCGCTGTAGAACAAGTATAAAGCTGACTTAGTCGGAAAATTAAGAGGAGGAAGTATGACTTTGGTTAACCAGAATGTTTTTCTTTAAAAAAGTTGTCTCAAGTTACAAGTAGCTTCATTTAACCTCTGCATGTGACCTTCTTTTTACTGGCAATAATTAAGTTTTTGTGAAGGAAACACTCTAAAAATCAATACTGATGTGTATTTATATTTACCTATGGATTGAAAATGTCAAGTATTACTGTTTTTCTAAAATAGATAAGTTATAAAAATGCCTTTTCTGTGCCTGGAATGTAAAATGAATGGATCACAGTAAGTTCCGAAATATAGTTAGTGTCATTAGCAATTGAACACATACAATTTTTTTAAAAAAGGTTTAAAACTGGACTATGAATTGAAGCCTCACAGAGAGGTATTCTATTAAAAGAAGACACTTTAACCTTAGTCTTTGTGGGCTATTTTAAAGTTAATTTGATATAATATTAATTTGATATAAAATAGTATATTATATATTACAGGTGAAGTTCAGAAATAAGGAATATTGGATGTTTCCCCTTCATCTTCCCTGGTCACTGCCCTCCAGAACCTAGTGATTCACCTGTCATATAACAGATAAGCTGTCTGGTTCCCATTTTCTTGTTTACAATATAGACATAATAAGACCATTGTTGTCTGAGGATATAAAAATGAGAAGTAATGAATTCTATATAAATCTCTGCTACTTTTAATATCACTGATTATTTGTTTAAATCTACCCCTGTTAAGGAAATAATTGTTTCAAGCTGTTTTTTTCTATGCTCTAATTTCTTTTTAAGCATTTGAAAAACTCATTACAACATAAGGCTTATTCAATGTGTAAATATAAATATATGTGGCCAGATGCATTTCTCTCAATCTCTTAGTACAAACACTGAGTGAAGTTTTTGCCATGACATTTAAAATCCTCATTTGCACTTCCTAAATTTATTTCACTGTATAGTGTAAATAACAAATATTATTTGTGATCATAGCCAAATTCTATGAAATGAAAATATTGCTTTACTCTTAATGAGGAAGAGCAATAGAATGAGTTTTTATTTTCTACATTTTGTTATTTAGAAGTTATTTTGAAGGAGTTTCTACAGTGAGAGGGCGTGATTTGTGCTCTTTTAGGGATACTTAGATGAGAAAGATGCAGGACACTATGGGAGGAAATATTTCATTCAATGTCAGATAATCAAATAAATCCAAACAAAATAAAAACACTTAAGGGTAATGCAATTCATTTTGATCTCAGTGTGTTTGTGTTATAAACGGGCATGACTCTCTGAAATCACAGATAAATATGCAATAATATTTACAAAGAAATCATCCTCCACATATTTGATTCTTTTTGCACCACCACATAGTACGTGTACCTTTAGCAATTTTGCATAAATAGCTTAAACTGCATAGTATATATTACCCTCCCATGGTTTTTAATTTAATTTTATTTATTTAGTTAGTTAGTTAGTTAGTTATTTAGTTATTTTTTCAGTTTTTGGCCGGGGCCAGGTTTGAACCCACCATCTCCAGTATATGGGTCCGGCGCCCTACTCCTTGAACTGCAGGCTCCACCCCCTCCCACGTTTTAAAAGAATGAATTCTGGAATCTGACGGCTGAAGTTGAAGTCCAAGTTGTATCACTTACTGTTTTGTCATTTGAATATTGATACTAAAAACAGTGCGTTACCATCTAAACAAGTTAATGTGAAGGTAAACACACATACGTTGATGTGTTGTTCAGCATAATTCCTTGTACATGGTAAGTGCTATAAAATGTGTTATTATAATCATGATTTCTACCAATGGAACTACTAACCCTCAGTGAAGATGAAAAGTAGTACGTTTCATTTAGTTTAAATTAAAACTTTATATACTTATGGCTAAGAATGATATAACTCAATTAAAACAGATAATTTATATTTACACATTTGAAAGTAATTGAAAAGCATGTTTATGTTACAGTCACCATTTTTATTTAGACATAGGTGATGTCATATGCTTTTGAATTCACAAAGTTAATAGAAAATTAGTTCACAATGACATAACGATTACAATACTTCATTGTCCCAACATTACTCTTTTGCTAAAATTGTTTTTATTTTATTATGTTACATCTCAGACTAAAGGATAGAATAATTTTACTTTTATAATTATTCTAAAAGTAAATCCTAACGTGCTATTGGCATTTTAATTAAATTTTCTGAATGGGTCCGGTGCCCATAGGTCAGTGGTTAGGGCGCCAGCCACATACACCAGCACTGGCTGGTTCAAACCTGGCCCCAGCCTGATGAAAGAAAACAAAGCAAAAACCAATATAACTGCAACAAAAAAATAGCCAGGTGTTGTGTAGGCAAATGTAATCCCAGCTACTTAGGAGGCTGAGGCAAGACACTCGCTGAAGCCCAAGTTTGAGGTTGCTGTGCGATGTGTTTCCCTGGTACTCAGAGGGTAATATAGTGAAACTCTGCCTTAAATAAATAAATAAATAAATAAATAAAGTTTCTGAATGATAATGCAGTGTATTATTCTGCCCCAGGAATTGCATGACCAATCATGGTTATATTTATACTGTACACTGTATAGAAGTATTTAATAGTATTAAAAAAGTGCTATACATTGTGGCACTATCTTTGATTACAAGAGATTTATAAATTCATCAAAATCAAAGTATGGGAGTGGTTTCTAGAAAGTATTCAGACATGTATATCTCTAGTTTTCATACTATGGGGCTAGATACTTTCTGGAAAAGACCTATTTTCTATTGAAGATTAAAAATATTTTGCCTTATGCCCTATTACCTATCATTTACCTAATATATATACACACACACATATATGTACATTGTATATGTCTACATATATACACAATGTATATATACACTACAATGTATGTATTTACACATATATACACAGATAAAAACAGGGATACATTTAGATAGAGATAGAAATAGGGATATAAACAGGAATAGAGTCAAAAACGCATATACAGTACAAAAAAATAGATAACAGCTCTTTTTGCTTACCATCTTGTTCATCACATTAAATCTTTTAACAATTATTTTATGAGTCAACTTTAATGGAAATTTCATGATTCAAAAAATGCGTAGGTCTTTTTTAGTACTATCGCTATTTTCATTGATTTCTCCCCCAAGCCAAAGTAAGTTAATGGCATATTCTCGAATTTCAATGACTGTTTTGGAATAAACATATGAAAGTGAAAATGTTACAGATTAACTTCCCAAGCATGTACATTCTTCTGTGGAAATTACACAAATAGATGGGAATTCTGAATCTTGAGATTAATATGTTACAATGTTATCTTCTATAAAGTTCTAAGATTGCCATTAGGACAGGTGTGGGAGAGAAAGTAAGATTGTTTTTGTGAGTTGGATTTCTGTTGGGTTCCCAACTCTGCCACAACAAACTGAATAAACTTAAAACAACAGAAATGTATTGTGTCGCAGTTCTAGAGATGAGACTCCCCAAGTCAAGGTGTCAGCCGGCCACCCCCTTTGTGAAATCTGCGGTGGGAGCATCCTTGCTGCCCCTTGTAGCTCCGGGTGCTCCTGGGTTTCCTTGACTTGAGACAGGTTTATGATTTCTATTTTGCCTCTGCCTTCACTTGGAGTTTTCTTACATTGTCTTCTCCGTATATGTGTCTGTCCGTGTTCAAATTCTCCTTTAGGAAGGACCCATACTGACTTCTGGTCCACCCTAATCTCAGTTTAACTTGTTTAATTCTACACAGACTCTATTTCCCAAAGTGGTCGTATTAGCTGATACGGGGCGTGTGCACCCCAGCTTGGTCAGCACCAGACACCCGGAGGACCTGCTCAGCGTTCTGCATCTCTGTCCCAGGAGTGTTGGTGCAACGGAGGAGGAGAGAGCCGGAGAAATAGGTGCAGCGGAGCCAGAGAGGACTTAGGAAGCCCCGGGGGTCCCTAGTGAGTTGAGCGCAATCAGGGCACAGCCGGTGCTGCTGCTGGTACCACCCCCAGAGCCATCCTTGAGAGCCCTCCTCTGGCTGCGCTACTGTGAGCGTTTCTCAGGCCCAAGGGTGATTAGGGTTTCCACAATCAGAGCTGAACTGGGGAAACCTCCTATTTCCTAGTCCTGGTCAATTTCATGTACTTATCCTAGGCCTGAGAAGTTTCATAAAGGGAAACATTTCTTTGATGAATGGATAAAGCCCTTCCATTCTGGGGAAGGCGCTATATCCATTCATGAACCTTGCCCCAACAGAAGGGACTTTATCCATTAACTTGGATCCGCGAAAAATCCAGGAGGATTTTTTCAGACTTGGGTTCTTCCCCGTCAGAAGCTCTGGTGCCTTTTCTATGTTCTTTTCTGTAAAACAAATCCAGTCTTACCATTGACCTGCGGTGGGTGGATTCATTTTCGAATCCCCCAAATCGAGGACCTACTGAAAAAGAAATTCGGGTAACCTTATGAGATACTAGTGATACAGGACAGGTGGCGCCTGTCCAGAGTTGAGCTGGCCGACCTGCCACCTCCACCTTGGCGGTGTTGGTGCACAGCCGGCTGGGGAACCACCGGGCTGGACTATGGGCAAGGGGGGGGGGAACTCCGATGCCACCGGAGGCTCCAGTGGACAAATGGGCCGGACAACTGCTGGGGAGACACCAGGGCCTTGGTGTCTTGCACTTATGACTGAATAACTGAACCCCCATGTCCTATGCCTAGGTTAATTTCATGTGAGTTTCCTAGGGCTAAATTCCAAGAATGGACTGTGTCCATTCATTAATACAATCATTCGCCTTGTCCCAGTGGAAGGGACTGTGTCCATTCATTATTACATATTCACCGTGCCCCAGCTGAAGGGACTGTTTCCATTCATTAATACATTCATTCGCCGTGCCCCAGCAGAAGGACCTGTCTCCATTCATTAATACATTCATTCACCTTGGCTCACCAGAAGAGACTGTGTTCATTCATTTCCTGGCCAAGGAACACATGCACCTGTATATACTCCCCAGACCGGGAGAGAAAGGGGGAGAGAGCTTTTCTCTCTCAACTTGCGTTCTCTCTCTCTACCAGGAGCTTTAGTGTTTTTGTATTGTTTTCCGTAAATAAATTCTGTCTTACCACTGATCTGTGGTCCCTGGATTTACTCTTCAAATCACCGAGACCTGAAATTCCGGTATCACTAGGGGTTAAGACCTCAATATACCCTTTTGCTGGGACAGATTTGGATCATAATTGGCTTCATGTCTTCTTTTTTTTTTTTAATTTTAATTTTTAATTTTTAATTTTTTTTTGAGACAGAGCCTCAAGCTGTCACCCTGGATAGAGTGCTGTGGCATCACAGCTCACAGCAACCTCCAATTCCTGGGCTCAAGAGAGTCTCTTGCCTCTGCCTCCCAAGTAACTGGGACTACAGGCACCCGCCACAACGCCCGGCCATTTTTTGGTTGCAGCTGTCATTGTTTGGCGGGCCCGGGCTGGATTCGAACCCTCCAGCTCAGGTGTACATGGCTGGCGCCTTAGCCTGTTGAGCCACCGGCGCTCAACCTCAATAGATAATTTAAATGAAAACATTTGAAATCGTTTGTAAGAGCATGAGCAATGTGTGAATCAAAATGATACCTAAAGCTTAATTGTTTCTCTTATTTTATTTTTTCTAAGACTTCCTGGTCTGGTCTCCTTCTGGAGTAGAATTA
>CAUYRH010047412.1:0-10235 GCA_963574655.1 Perodicticus potto
GCCTGTAGTCCCAGCTACTTGGGAGGCGGAGGCAGGAGACTTGCTTGAGCCCAGGAATTGGAGGTTGCTATGAGCTGTGATGCCACGGTACTCTATCCAGGGTGACAGCTTGAGGCTCTGTCTCAAAAAAAAAAAAAAAAAGTTTTTCTGGGGTCTTCTTGGCTAAGAGAGGTCCATTCAGTTGGGCAGTGACTTAGAATTTTATTTTATTTTATGGTTCTCTCACTTGCGGTGACTAAGTTTTGGCTGACCTGAGCTGGTCTAAGAGCAGCTCTGCTCCAGGCTGCATGTTGGATTCAGGCCAGCTGCACTTGGCTTCTTCTGGACACAGGCTGAAGGAGCAACAGCTCTCAGGACACATGCTGGTCTTCTCACAGCAGGACATTTAGACCTCTTCTTATAGCACTTGAACTTCTATCGGCCAAAGACAGTCACTTGTCCAAGCCCAACATCTATGGGGCAGGGATAAGTTCTCCATCCACAGTGGGAGAGTTAAGGGATTAATTCACAGCTGAACAATAAGCTCAACTTTTACATCACTCAAACCCTAATATGAGTCATTAACAAGACTGCTGCCTGTGTAAAATGGTAGAAAAGGGGGAAACAAGAAGAGAAAAAAGGTAAATGACTTTCTTACATAACATTTCCACCAAACCTACATACCAACTAGGCTGGCAGGCAGCACCAGCAGAGGCCAAAGTTGATTTAGTCCAAGGAGAGCCTCCTGAGCACTCATGTGGTTCCCCCAAATGCATCATCCCCCACCCACACCACCAGCTTCCTCACCACACGGGCCTGGCTGAACATGACCGAGACACTCAGAAAAGATTTGTCTGCTGATTCAAATCCATGCTTATGATGGACCCCACATGGACACATCAAAGACATGATCTCTTCCATGAAAACATCATGCTATAGAAGAGCTAAGAAAATTCTAGAAGCATTGCCTCTAGTCCTCCTCCATTACAGGTACAAGTCCATGAATTTGGAGAGTGGATACAATGTCTCCCCAGAGTCAAAGGCAGACAGATGAACAAAGATAAGAACATAATGTGAGGCACATTCAGAGATCTTCTGAGACAGCTTTTCTTCTCTTTTCCCTCTTTTTTGATCACAACAGCACAGTGGAGTGTGAGGAACAGCAGCATCCCCAAAATCACCAGCTATAACCATGGTGGCCTGGGTCTCAGGATCAGAAACTGGCATCAGGACTGTCTCAGAAAATCTGAGACATTAAGCCACTGACAACGTAACCTATCATCCGATCTTTGCCCAAGGTCAAACTCTGGAAAAGGGCATTTTGGAAAATGAAACAAATGAGATGAAATAAAGGCTCTGAGAACAAGACAAGGTCAGTATCACAGCCCCTCTAGTTGAGCCATCTGGGGTAAATACCTGGTTCCCAGTGCACTCGGGGACAAATGACAGAAAAATACTGTGCTACAGATTGAGAGGAAAGGAGGGCATTAGCAATGCTCTTTCAAAATGAGCTCCTTGATAAAAAACATAGACACTACTTAATTGTCCCACAGCATGTCACCCACCAAAGAGACAGATGGTGTCCTCAGCTTTTCTCTTGTTCCTCTGGGAGAAAAGTAAAATGGAGGTAAAAGATAAAATTACCTGTCCTTTGGAAGCAGACTGTCACAGATTCAAAACCCAACTCTGACATTGTCTGTGTGACCTTGGGCAAATAACTCAACTGCTCTGGCCTTCAGTGTTCTCATCCCCAAAACGGATGTGATACTTGCCATGTGGTTGCTGTTACAGTGAAGGAAATAGCACAGGTGTGTCACAGCTGGCTCATTAGGTCCCTTCTTTCCCCAGGCTCAGCTAGGACACACACAGGGTTTCACTGTACATTAAGGAGGTCATTAATCTGGGTGGCGCTATAAAGAGCTCCCGAGTTTCTTTTAATGATTGTCATTAAAAGCAAATCATCCTGGATAATCTAATTTGTCTGTTTCTTTTATTCCTAAACACTGCCAATTTGAAGACAGCATAAAAGGAGGTGTTTCTCGGAGGGGCCGAACACTTTCATGTCACAGGTGCTTGATCTTTGAAATGGACATAAATCCTAACCAGCTCAGAGGAATGTGTGCTCGGATAGCGTTATTGGCAGGCGACAGTCAGTAAGTGCTCACTGTGTGGGCTATGCTGGGCATATATTACCTCGTTTAACCCTGACACCCACACTTCAGGGTAGCTATTGTTACCAGACCCATTTTACAGATGAAGAAACTGAGGCACAGCTTAAGTAACTCAGCCAAGATCAGACCTGTCAGTGGCAGAGCTGGGACCTGAGCCCAGGTGGTCTGACTCTGCAGCCTGTGTATTAGCCCCTTTGCTCCATGAAAGCTCATGACCACAGCTCTGTGAGAGTGAGTGAGCCTCTAAGTTGTCTCTATCCATCTACGCTGAAGTCACTCCCTTATGTGAGTCTCATGAAGGATTGTTTGGATTCACAGGTAAACAGAACCACATACAAGTTCATTAACTTATGTATTTGGTCAGTGCATTAAAGAAGTTTAAATTCAGAGGTGGGAGTTAATGCTTTTCTAATTTTCAAATGAGAGTGTATTTTTTACTAAATAGTTGCACTTCTTATTTCTGTCTCTATCTTCACTTCTATTAACACTTTAAGCTTCAAGTGCTTACATTTCTAATTTAAGATTTTTAGGAGGGGCCGAACACTTTCATGTCCCAGGTGCTTGATCTTTGAAATGGACATAAATCCTAACCAGCTCAGGGGAATGTGTGCTCGGATAGCGTTATTGGCAGGCGACAGTCAGTAAGCGCTCACTGTGTTCAGGGTAGCTATTGTTACCAGACCCATTTTACAGATGAAGAAACTGAGGCACAGCTTAAGTAACTCAGCCAAGATCAGACCTGTCAGTGGCAGAGCTGGGATCTGAGCCCAAGTTTAGTTTTTCAAAAAGTCTAGAGTAGAGCCATTTTGCCAGGGCCTGCCTAGATGTCCCAAAAGTTTTCCTTCTGTCCTATCAGAAATGAGGAGAAAGAGTTGGCAATGGCCGTAAGGGGGAAAAGATGCCCCTGTGTTGGGCCTTTGCCAGACATCTGATCAGGAGCCAAATCATTGCTGCTCCAACATCTGGTTCTCTATGACCTGTGAGGATTCTTGGAGGGCAGGCTGCATAATGGAACCAGGGCAGCTGGGCACTGAGTCCTCCAGAACAGAAGGGCATCACATACCAGCACCAAAAGCCACAGGAAAGACAGCTCAAGTGGCAGGGACATTGTGACTTGCCCACCCAGCACCTGCCACTCTTTCAGGGCCCTGGACCCCTTAGAGAAAAGCCACCTCCCAACTTTCCATCCGTGGGGCTGGGGGGCTGGGACCCAGGCCTGCTCCTTCTGTGGGGGCTTCTGCTCAGCCACACAATGGGTTCAGGGAGGAGAACCTAAGAAACATCATTCAAATGAAGCTCAACCCAAGGGTTGTTTGGTACAAATGAAAAAGGGGGCTCCCTCCCCGCTGGAATGGCAAAGCTGGGAGAAAGAAAGCTGGGGTTTCTGAAGGCATCATAACTCCAAGGGAGGAACTGGCCTGCCAGCGAGCCAGTGACTGAGAAAATGAACCTGGGGAGATGCAGCAATTTGAGTCCTCATAATGGCATTCAGCACCTGGATACAGCAATACCTGAAGGTTGTTCACTTCTTGTATTAGTTTTCTTTTCCTGCGTCAAATTGCCACACAATCACTCATAATTTTTCAGGTCAGAAGTTTGCCCCAACATGACTGGATTCTTTGCACAGAATCCCAAAGGCTGAAAAGTTGTTGAGATCTTAGCTGGAGGTTTTGTGGGAAAACCTGCTTCCAGCTTACTTCACAATGTCGGGATGAGTCAGCCCCATTGGTGATGAGACTAAGGTTCCCATTTTTTCTTGTGAGACACCCATCCGGGGACCATTAGAGGCTCCTGGAGGCCTCTCCCCTTCTTTAGCATACGTGTCCCCCGTGTTCAAGCCAACAACAGCATTTTGAATCTTTCTCATGCTTTAAAACCCTAACTTCCTGGCTCTGCGCCTGTGGCTCAATGGGCTAAGGCGCCAGTCATGTACACCTGAGCTGGCGGGTTCGAATCCAGCCCGGGATTGCCAATCGACAATGATGGCTGCAACCAAAAAATGGCTGGGCATTGTGGCGGGCACCTGTAGTCCCAGCTACTTGGGAGGTGGAGGCAGCAGACTCGCTTGAGCCCAGGAATTGGAGGTTGCTGTGAGCTGTGATGCCACAGCACTCTATCCAGGGTGATAGCTTGAGGCTCTGTCTCAAGGAAAAAAAAAAAAAGAAACCCTAACTTCCTCTCTTGCTCGTCTCTAGACCCAGCTGCAAACAGCTAATGCTATTAGGTCATCTACCTTCTGATTAATTCAGAGTTAATTAATAACTTCAATTAGATCTGCACAATCCTTGTGTCATAGAACGTCATAGCATCTCAGGAGTGATACGTGGATCCCAGCATATTCACAAGGTCCACCCACACCGGAGGGAAGGAGGCTGTGTAAGGAATTCTGCCCTCCACACCCCTCAACTCCTCGGTGATGTGAGACCCAGCATTCCTTTGCCTATTGAAGGTGATTTGAATTGTCCCTCACTTAAAACCAAAAGAGTCATTCATGCAATGGAAAGAAATGAATCGCTGATTCATGCCACAACCTGGAGGAGCCTTGAAAACATTACACTAAGTGAAGAAAAAAGCAGACACAAAAGGCCACATAGTATACAAGGTGAGAAAATCAAGTTCATGAACGCAACCTACAAAAAGTGCTACATACCTCCTTGCTGAATATCACCATGGTCACCTTCAAAGTATTCCCTTTTAGAAGTTATACACCAATGCCAAGATCCAGTCCACCCTCAATGTACTTTTTCTAGGATGAGTTCAAGAACTTAATAGTCAAATCTGTGATGATAGCCCTGTTGGACAGTCTGGAAAAAGAGTTCCAGAATTGCTTTGGTGCCTAGGCAAAGCTTCCCAAGCTCCCCAAGGGGTCACAGGTGACCATAGTGACCTCATTCAACAATGAGGGATGTAGCACTTTTTCCAGGATGAAACTGTGAACTTTGTTGTCCAACCTAGTATGTTTCCACTTATAGGAACTATTCAGATAGCCAAGGCCATAGAGCCATAAATTAGTGATTACCTAGGGCAGTTGGAGGAGTGACTACAACAAGTACAGGGAAGGTTGTTTTTTCTGGTGATGAAAATGTTCTGGGATTGGACAGCGGCATAAAAAAGCCAACTGAATTGTATGCTTTTAAAGTGCACATTTTATGGTATATGAATTATGTCTTAATAAATTTAAATTAAAAAAAACCCCAAAGAGTCCTGATTTAAAAGGGAAACAAGGAAATAAAAGATTTAGTCTGATAGGAGAAGCCAAGCTCATATGCCCTGTTTGTATATAAATTTGGAGCCTCGGACCTGAAGTCACCCCAGCATACCTGTCACATGCCATACGGTTCACTGGGGAGGGAGAGGTGAGGGACAGAATCAAATTATTCTTAAAACTCCGCACATTATTGAGGGCTAGCTGACATGGTGCTTATGAAAGCTCTTGCTCAAAACCACCTATAATTTGACAGGCTTGTAAAAGAGAAATTCCTCTGAAGTTCTTTCCACAAAAGTCAAATTACTGGTTTATGATGAGTGTTACAAATCAGTCTTACTGCAAACAGAAGCAGACTTCCACTATAAGCACCAGAGACCATTTTTCCCCAGAGCACTTTCCAAAGAGGCTGTTCATTAGGAAGCAGTTTACAGATCCCCTGGCATGGGGCAGGTCAACCCATGCAGCCACTGGGGGTGAGAGGTCTGCACACTGCTGACCAGAAAGTCTCCTCTGCGAGGGGCACATTCCGCAGGGCTCTGAGGCAGATAACCTTTGGGGCACATCCACCTCAGATGACAGCCCCTGTACACTCACAGTAGTGGCCCTGACTCTTGTCCACAGATGACTGGATGGGGCACAGCCCCTGATCCAATCAGGGCCAGTTAGAAGCTCTTTAAGGCACCGAACTAAGGGGACACATATTTGGGAACCACAGGGCTGCTAGAAGACTGCTAGCACTCATCCCCATCCTGAAACATGAACCTGGAGTGATGGAAGAAATGGGATGGGCTCAAGTGCTGGGTCCCAGGCAGCAGCCATAACAGCCTGTTCCCAAGACAGAGGACCAGGGGGCAAAGAGGGGAGGAAAGGAGAGAAATATTGTCATGTCCACCTGTCCACTGCCCCTCCACTTTGGGAGGAAAGGAAAGAAAGATGATCACATTCACCCGACCACTACAACTGCACTTTGGGGAGATACAGAGAGTGGTGAGAAGCTGAAGTTCATTGGAGACCTAAAATCCTGCCTCCATTTGCCTTCTTCAAGATCATAAAAAAGAAATGAAATATTGACAGCCTGCCCCACAAAGCCTAACATGGTGGTTACTTGTATGTGCCAACTTGACTGAGCTAAGGGATGCCCAGATAGCTGAGAAAACATTATGTTAGGTGGTTCTCTGAGGGTGTTTCTGGCAGAGATGAGCATTTAGGTCAGTAGACTAAGGAAGATCCACCCTCACCAATGTGGGTGGGCATCAGTCAATTCCTGAAGGCCCCAGATAAAACAGCAGAAGAAAAATGTAGAGGAAGACCCAATGCTCTCTCTCTCTCTCTGTTGAGCTGAGACATCAATCTTCTCCTGACCTTGGACATGGGCAATCCTAGTTCTCAGACCTTGGGACTCCGACTGAATGACATCACTGTTTTCCTGTTTCTACAGCCTGCAAGTGAAAGAACACAGACTTCTCAGCCTCCATAATCATATGAGTCCCATTCAGTCCCATAATGAATGAATGAATGAGTGAGTGAATGAATGAATCTCCTATTGGCTCTATTTCTGGAGAACCTTGATGGACACATCTAGCCTCATGAATCACAGTCTTCTTCTTTCCCAGCCAAAGTTGGATTGTGCATGCCTTGGTTTGCTCACTTATTCATCCCCCAGATACCTGTTGAAGGCCTACTATGTGCTAGAAACCTTACAAGTGCTTGAGATGCAGCCATAGAAAATCCACATCCCTTCCTTCAAGGCCTGATCGTCTAGTGGAGGGAAACAGGCAGATAACCTTGCACAATGTGACAGGACCTGTATGAGACCCCAGTGACAGGACGGTATCAGAGCCCCGTGACACTGTCTCAGGTTTTCTCAGCCTCCTGCTGCAGGATCTGACTCAATACAGGTCCACAGGACCCCACTGTTTGCCTCCTCTTCACCCTGTTGGTGATGGAAGGACCTGCCACTTAAATAGGAGGACACGCGGCTCCCCACTGCTGGACGGATGAGACGGACAGCAGCTCCCACAGCCCACAGGGGGTGGACACGGCACACCGTGCAGAGCCACGAGGGGCGCCTGGAACAGCGTGGACAAGCAGGGGCTGCGGAGGCCACAGGAGCAGTAAGAAGAGGAGGCGGGGTCCCTGGTTCCGGGGGGATGAGGAGCTTATCGGAATAATTTCATGGGCTGGAGGAGAGTAAAGCCAGGTAAGCTGGGGGCTGGTGGAGTGGGGGGCACATCTGGCGAGGGCAGGGAGGTGGTCGTCAGGCCTCTGCTGCCCTGCAAAGACTCCAAAGCGGTAAGAAATGTTGTGCATTCATTTCAAGCCTCACAGTACACACAGCCTGAGACCAACACCCCAAGTTTCTGGATCCTCCCACCCAATTCCGACACAGCTAAAGGGCTACAAAAACAAGCACAGGATCCGGCTCCCCGGCAGCTGCCAGAGGGACCAGGTGATGCAACCTGGTGGGCAGGGAGAGGCGGCTCCCTGAAGAGTGAGCCTGGACCACTGAGGGACAGGAGACAAGACGGACCAGCCATGAGTGGCCTGTCCTGGCCTCGCTCACATGGACCGTCCTGAGGAACAGTATCTGTGTGCAACCTGTCTGGAGATGGTCCACGTGACCTGGTGACTGGCCGGGTCTCCAGGAGGCTGTCACCAGCTCGGTCGCTGCTTCCCACTCTTGATCCCCGGGGTTGCAGCTGCCACTAAGCCATCAGCCTCAGGGTGGGCACGGGCTGTTGTAGGAGACCTGGACTGAGATCCCCTCCTCCAGGATCCCTGGGAAACACAGTGAGTCACACAGAGGCGATGCTGTAAAGGACAATGACACAGAGGAACAGGCAGGGTAGGGCCAGAGAAGTGGGGTCTTGGCCTCATCTCCACTGAGTCACGTGGGAACGAGAGTCTGGGGGGATAAAGGATGACCCAGGAGCCCTGGGCCGCACGTGGAGATGGCTTCAAGGGGCTAGAGCTGCCTGTGAGGAATTCTGACGCTGTCAGAGTCGAAGGTGCTGGGGAGGTTGTGTGTTTGGAGCAGGAAGGTGGGGGTCTGTCCAGGGTCACAGAGGCCTGGGGCTTCCTACCCATCCCTGTCGACTGAGACGCGAACCTGGGAAGGGGAGGCCTTAGCTGGAGGCCAAGGGACCCCAGGCACCTCTGCAATGGAGGCTGGAGTGTGGGGAGCGAGTCCTTCCCAGAGGGAAAATGCTCACAGCCATCAGGAAAGGACTGGTCAGCACAGGTGGGAAGCCCACTGCTGGTCACCTCGGCAGTGTTTCTGGTGGCTCGGAGGCCGTGCTGTCCCTCCCTCTGCGTCCTCTGGCTTGTGCCCTCGTGGAAACAAGGTGGCTGCCATATCACCTGACATCACATCCTCTCAGGACCACCACGATAATGACAGATGATAGAGAGAGTTGCTCCTCATGAGTCTTTAACTAGAAGACCCCAGGAGCCACCCACCAAAACGCTCCCAAATTATATCTCTTTGACTAGACCTGCCTCACGTGTTCCCTAAAACCAATCCTAACAAGGTCTGTGAAATTCACAACAGGCTCAGACCAATGACAGTCCACGCCCTGGTGCCAGAGAGCACCTTGCTTCCCAGCATCTGAGCAACACGGGGCTCTGCAAGGAAGGAGGATATCTGAAAGTTGGGGTCTACACCAGCAATGAGCCAGCTCACTGTGAGTTACAGCGGCACGGCCAAGTGCCTCGTGGATACATGAGTGATGTACTTACAAAAGGACATGAAGATTCCGCTTACTCCTCAGAATTCTCTTACTGGAATTTTTGGCAAGTCTGAAAGTGTGATTTTGCATTGGAAGCTGTGGTTCCTACACAGCTCATTAGTAAAGCCAAGGCCCCATTCTCCCCAGGACATGCCTCAGGATGCTGTGACATCAAGGTTTCTGTCCTGGGAACATCGGCAGAAGCAGGTTCTCAGTCTCCACCTCCTGGTTCTCTATCTTGCTTTGGGCAATACTAAGGCGTGTCAAGGGGAGTGTGTAGTTTATAAATAAGGAAACTGAGGCCCAGGGAGGGCGAATGATTCATCCAGCTCTCAGAATAGGTTCTGAGACCTGAACTTACATACATCGGCTCAAGGAATTTCAGTGATGTGTCAACACTTCCACAAAATGTCACAGGGACATTTAGCATGTCTTTGTGTTGGCATAAAATTTCGGGTTCATTCATAAGAGGACACGCTGGATAAACTATGCAGAACCTTCAGGCTGTGCCTGGATGTCTTTGATCTTCTGATAAAAGTCTTTTTAACCCTAATTATCTGGGACACGCGCCCAGCTTTCCCTTTCTCTGTCCATGCTGGTTCTCATGAATCCGTGGGCCTGAATTCACATTTGCATTTAAGTGCTGTTTGTTTACTTCTGTAAACTGGAAGGAGGGCAAACTAGGGGACCTCTAATAACCTGTTTCCACTCGCTGCTTCCATGATATTAATTTGATTATGCGGGATCTTTAATACTTCGCCATCACAAAGACTCAATTTCATACATGAATGATTCAATGTCAAATGGTAGGAGGAGGGTTAGGGACATGCCGTGTTTTCCTGAGACTTTTTAAATGGTTTCTTATTTCATACTGATACAGATCAGGGACTGTGGGTCACACTGACAAGCTCATAGATTACCTGCTTCTCACCGACAATACCAAGGTCTTCCTGTCTTGATGGGGTAGGTGATGTTGATTGCTGAGGATGCCATGAACTTAAAATTGTCTTGTTTACCCTCCAGGGACCTTGAACTTGAGACCTTCCTTCCCCACACAGGGGTACAGATGGCATGCATGGTGTGAGTACCACAGAGGGACATAAATTAGAGCCATTAGAAAGAGCTGGAAGAAAGGGAAGGATGCGTTGC
>CAUYRH010047414.1:0-12881 GCA_963574655.1 Perodicticus potto
CTCTGCCTCCCAAGTAGCTGGGACTACAGGCGCCCGCCACAACGCCCGGCCATTTTTTGGTTGCAGCCGTCATTGTTATTTGGCGGCCGGGGCTGGATTCGAACCCGCCAGCTCAGGTGTACGTGGCTGGCGCCTTAGCCCATTGAGCCACAGGTGCCGAGCCAATTTTAATTCTAAAAAGTTTCTTAAATTTTCCCAGTCACCCAACCCCACTCCCATAGCTGGTTTATATTCTCTATATCTGTTGTCACATGCTTTTGAGCAAATTTCTGTATTATTCTTCTCTAAAACGTCTTGGCTGGGTCACCTTCCTCTTACATAATTTATAGGTTCTTTATGACTGAAGTCTTCATTTACCTCAAAAGCATCACCTTTGACTAGCTTCATTAATGAGTAGTATTGAATTTCTTACAGTTTCTTCAATGAAATTTCAAACTTTTTGTGCTGACTTCTCCATCTGAACAATCCATTTTTCTCTCCCAAGCTAAATACCCCCCCCCCAATCTCTAACACTCCAATGTCACTCATCTCAGGAAGGATCAAGAGATCTTTCTTAAAATTGCATCTTCCACAAACCTGGGTGAATTGTTCCTCTTTTAGACTCTCAAGTGGCATGGTGCCATGAGAGTTATATCGAATATGAAAATGTCTGTGAATTAATATATTATCTGTCTGTATGTCTCTCTCTCTGACTACAAGTTCCTTGAAGTCAAGGTTCATGCTTACACATAAATCTCAGAACTTAACGCAATGCTTAATAATACATTAGATGTTTTGTATATGCAAAAATAAATTGAACTACCTGAGGTAAATGTTAGCAGAAAGATCAGACTTTTAAGTGTAAAGCTCCACTCTTCTTAATTAAAAATAACCATTCGTCATGAATGTAAATCAGGGTGGCTCTTTGATTATAACTATGCAACTTTAATTATGAAGGTAAAAATTATACCAACGCATAGAAATGAACATTCAATGGCATATACACATAGGGTTATGATTCAAACAAGAATTTTGAAGAGCAGGACCTATAAAACAAGAATTGGCCAATGTATCTCAGTGCTCAGCGCTTTCCATGAAATAATAGTTCTTGCTTCTAGGCTAATAGTCTAGTCTTAGTTCTTTAGTTAGAAATATTTTTAAAACATAAAGGACAACCTATTAAATTTCTGATGATTGATTTAAAAAAATTTTATCTCTTCATTCTTATTCTGCATACAGCAAGGTCTTTCTAGGTTTATAAAAATTTCTTCCAAGGAATGCCACCTACTTTAGATGAAGTCTACTTATAAGCAGAAAATTGGTTTAGACTTTCTGGCCAGATAGATGTCAAACGATTTACATCATCACATTCTATTTATGAATCACTATTTGAAACACAGTCACCACGGGTCAAAAGTTCAGTGCCTGATCAACTTTGGCTTAACTGATAAAAACAAGCTAATAAGTCTTTTGAACTTTGGATAGTGGTGATGTCGCCAGAAACTTTGTGGTCACAAAATAAAGGTACTCGGTCTGAAATGCACAGCTTTACTTCCTATTTTTCTTTTGTGTTCATGCCTGGGTTAGTGTAGGCTGCAGTCCCAGCACAGAGTCAAACTGCCCTCCATGTTGAAAGGAAGCTAGCTAATGACCAGATGTCCACACCTTTCCCAAATCTCTCTTGTACAGTAGTGTGAGTTGCCCTGTAACTTCTACACTGCATTCCCTTATCATTCTTCCCTGATTCCTCCACCAACTACCATCCTTTCTTCATATCTCTGTCCTCTTAAATGGTTTCCTCTTGATACTCTATGATAACATTAAAATTCCCTATCCTGAAAAATTTCCTCTGATTTGGCCTTCCCATCAGAGTCTATCCCAACCTGTCATTCCCATCCCAACCTTCTGAAAAGAGCCTATGGTCATCATCTCCCTTTCAAAATTTCTGTTCATTTTCCCATCCCCCTACAGCCTGGCATCTACTCCAACTACTGTACCAAAACCAGTTCATGGAATATAGAAACCACCCACAAACAACAGAATGTAAAATCTTTTCTTCCCCCTGAGTTTACATCCACCCAGTTTTCATTTTATATATCTTCCCATCTAAAATTTTCCTACTCCATTTTTTCTAGAATACTTAATATTTTCAATCACTTGCATATCTTGATTACTATATGTCGGTGCCAGGCAATCTCAGTTTCCTTGGTAGAAAGGTCACTGTCTCCTGCCCGGAAAGTGTAACCACCCATGACTAGTGCTGTGCTGGAGCGGGCTCAGCATTTTACCAGATTCTACTACCCTCAACTCTTCCTATTTGCACATTCACTGACTTCACTTGGTAGCTGGAAATTAGCCATTTGGGGAGTATTTACGCAAGAGAAGTAAGCATGTGTCTACAAATTAGGGTTTTGTTTTCTTTTCCTCCCAGAGAACTGATTGCTAAACATTTTCCAGCATATCAGTGCTGATATTTTAGCCTTTGCAGTTCACACAACTGCCATTCTGTGTTGTAGGTTTTAAAACGCACTCTGGACTCACATTCCTTCTTTCTCCTGTTCTTTAAGCCTAATTCTCTAAATTCTTATTAATTTTCCTTATATCTATGTTCTTGTCAGTCTATTAATCCATTCAAAGTTAAAATTATTTTCTTCATGAAATTTAGCTTCTTCTCTTTTTTTTTTTTTTTTCACTCTACATAGGGTAATAGGTTAATTGTGTTCGACCAGTCATACAGGATCACCTCATCAACACTGCAATAATTTTCTTTCGTTTGCTCATTATTTCAACTTGCCTTTCTATATCAGTTAGTCCCCAACTCCTATTGGGCCTATCTCTGAAGCACCTGCGTATGCCGTTCTCTCCTTCCCATTTGCACTATTTTAATCTAATGCTTTCATATTTTATTCCTAGATTGTTACTATAAAGTTCTGATATTTTCAACAACCTGATTCTGATCTCTTCCTTCTCTTCCTCCACTCTACAGAACTGTCAGTTATTTTTCTAAAACACAAAACTGATTACAGAATTTCTCACTCCAAATTCTTTGCTGCCCATATCATAAATTTCAATGCATTGAAATGAATGAATCGTTTTAAAAGTATTTGTGTACACGCCTGTATCCTCCTTCACAGAACAAAATTCTTATTCTGACCACCCTTCCTATGGTGTTTCAGGGACTAACTGTGTGCCTTGGCAAACATACGCGCTGTCTAGTTTACTTGCAGCTTGACAAAATTAGTACCTTGGATGAGATGAGTCTTTGCTGGTGGAAGGTCTCGTTTTGCTGCCTTGTTTCCTCGTCCTTTCGCGTCATTTTGCTGTTCCTGTGCTTCTCTAGGATCACCTGGATTTGTTCGCATTTCAGCAACTTGTCTTCCATCCAATACTTCTCTCCCCTTGTAACTGCCTCCTTTTCTGTCTGATGATCTGTCTGTTCTTGCTTCTACAGGAGGGAGTTTTGGCACCATTACAGGACGTACCTCCAGCTGTGCCTTGGACTGAACAGTGGGTGACTTTATGGCAGGCGGTGGCACCGGCGGAGGCGGCAGATCTGAAAAGAAGTATTTAAAAAACTGTAAAAGTCTGCCTCTTATACAATCTTCAAATATTAGGTTTACTATCAAAGTCACATTCAATGGTGAGCTTCTGTACCTTAAAGAACTAGAACAATCAAAGACAGCCAAGGAAGAAGAAAAGCAGCTGTGTGAGAGGCTCTCTCGTCTAGCACAGAAGTTCCCAACCGTAGAGTTGGAATCTTAACGGATTGTCCCACTGCTAGGATAGCTAATAGCTAATGGGCATGTGTATGGTAACTTCCACTCCCCCGACCAAGGGAGACCTTCCAATTGGTTTCAGCATAACATCTTTGGTCCCAGATGTATATCCGTCCTCACTCAGCAACCCCTTCAAGTTGACTGAGGTTAACACTTGAGTTGAGACCTATTTGCTATCTCTAATCTAACCTAATCTCCTTCTCACGTTGTAGGTAAGGAAACTCAAACACATAGACCGTAAGCTATTGTCCAATCTCAAAGCTAATTATAACAAGAGTTTGGGCTAATGCCCTTACATTCAGTGTTCTTCATGCTACTACATCAATCAAATACTTATGATCCATCATTCATTGATAAGGTCTCTTCACTCTGTATGTGTACCCAGAGGTTTTAAACTAGATAGTCACTGGTATAAATATAAATGCATTTCTTTTATACATATATGTTACACTTATAGTTATAGCCATACATTAAGTAATATAACATGTAATTTAATTTCTTGTGTCAGATATGCTTAAGAGTGAAAGTAGGCACACAACTTGAAACTAGAAAATCTATTTCCTTTAAGCAGTGTTATCTTTTAAAATGACTCTAAATATACTCCAGGGAGAAAAGAAGTATGTATCCTAATAATATTTGGTCAGTTAATAGGAGAATATGAATAGATGCTAAGTTTATGTGTTATGGCTACAGTAGGGAGGATGTGTTAAAAGGAAAAGCTTTGCTCTACCAGGTTAAGTGGTCATTATAATAGCTCACATAATTAATGATAAGGCATTGTGCCTGCTCAGATGGGTAGTAGAAGAGGAGCTTGAGAGAGATAAGGCAGAAAAATCAATATTATAATCAATGGAATATAGTATGGAAGAAAGAATCTAAGATGACTTTTAGGATTTTGGACATAGTTGACTAAGAGAATGAGGGTAACACCGTTGAAGGTATGGAATGTAGACATGAGAAAGGGATGTACTGGTAAAGAGGATATGAGTTCAGTTTAAGAAAAGTGAATAGGAAGAGCCTTTGGAATATCCAAAGTAGAGATGTTCAACAGGTAATCTATGTAAAACCTGCTCTTCAAGAGAGGCCAAAATCAGAGACACAGAGATTTGGGAATTATCAGCACCGCTGTACTTTGAGTCATGCCTTTAGAAATGGTAATGTTTTCACGTTTAGACAGTCATAGCTAGAATGAATCAACTAAAAATCATATGTGAAACATCCATTAAATGTTTTGTATTATAAAATTAGCCTCATGATTATCAATTAAAAAATATGTAAACATATTTCGAAAAGTAAAACTTTCAAAAGTACACAATGGTTTAAACTTGAAAGGACAACCTCATATCTTACTTCCATTTCACATTTCAATATTTGATTATGCAGAGATAATTGGTTTGAGTAGTTTTATATAGCTTGTCCCTCAAATAATTTATATGCATAAAGTCCTTGACTTGTGTTAAGGACTATGTAAAATGGGCACATCTAGGATTTTATGTAGTGCCTGTCTGCCCATTTGTACGTGGTGAGGTGACCTGAAGAAAGTGCCATATACAAATACGGTATTGACATGAGTGGGGTTGCACTTTTCAATTAGCTCGGTGGCTGTACCTATTTCCATATGTGTACATACTGCTTTCCCTCTCTTTTGGAAAAGTTTGCATAATGTTCTGTTCTATGAATATCTTTATTTATTTAGACAATCCTGATAGTGGAATATTTAGTTTGTTTCCAGGTATTTTACTATAATTGAAGATGGGCTGCTATCATTTACATATACCATAATGAGAAACTCTTAAATAAGTATTATAATGAATAGTGTTTTGAAGATTTTTACTATAAAAGCATATTAAAGGTTCTAAGAGATATCAGTTTTAGCCTAGCATATCTCTTTCTTTCATAAATATATATATATATATACATATATGTATACATATATATATATATATATATATTTTTTTTTTTTTTCTGTTTGTTCTTTTTTTTGGTCAGGGCCAGGTTTGAACTCACCACCTCTGGTATATGGGGCCGGCACCCTACTCCTTGAGCCACAGGCGCTGCCCAATACAGTATTTTCCTTTCTTTTTTTTTTTTTTTGAGACAGAGCCTCAAGCTGTCACCCTGGATAGAGTGCTGTGGCATCATACCTCACAGCAATCTCCAATTCCTGGTCTCAAGCAAGTCTCTTGCCCCCGCCTCCCAAGTAGCTGGGACTACAGGCGCCTGCCACAACGCCCGGCCATTTATATAATTTTAATGAATGAAGCCTTTTCATGTTCCACAAATAGATACAAATATTTTGAAACTAATTTTCCTTTGACATTATATGCTAAAGCTGAGGCACTATAATTCCTTATATTAGTCTTTGAAAGCAGAAGGCTTGAGTTGCCGTCTTATTACCAGCTGTCTTACTTAGGAACCTATTACAAAAAGTGATTTTTTTTTTTTGGGGGGGGGGCGTTGGTGGTTTTCATGGCTTACCATGTTCTAGTATCATATAAATAGACTTGATGTTTTAGCTAAAATGATGGCCAAAGTACAGCCAACAATACTAATTTCCTCCTGATTCTACTAAATCTAGTTTTTTTTTGTCTTGTGACACAGATTGCCATTGTTACTAGTGAATGGTATTCCTTTCTTTACAACTTCAATAGACTTTTCAAAAATAATACATAAAAATAAGTACTGTGATGAGAGTCATCCATCATCAGATACTTATTTATTAAAGATAAGAAAAAAAGAGTTAGAAAATGGCCGTACTGAGTAGCCTAAAGCCAAAAGACAGGCATAGCCAGAGTGATTCTACACTGAGACTGTGTCTGGGACTGGCTTTAAGAGGAAGAGGAAAGTCTAATTCAGAACATACCAGGAAGTAGAGAGAGTGAGTGACTATAGGCAACTATAGGCTCATTTCGGCCTTATCCGCTTGCTATAAACTTAAATTGGATTGCAAACACAGGTTATCAGGAAGCTGATGACTGCCACCACCATCATAAACTGTCTGGGTTTATCAGATATCAGGGATGATAAGCACCACTATTATAAGGTCATATAATGTCTTGGGAATCTATGATTCTTGAAACAAAATCTATTAAATAGACAATGAGGTGCTATCTACAACAAAGATATACAGGAGAAGAGAATACATGGTATTAATAATTTTAAGAATTCTACACTCCTAAATGTAATTGTCACTGTATTTAATTGACAATTAGACATTAATGACGCCAGGTTTAATTTCTTATGTAAACAGATTGACAAATTTTTTTTCTTATGTGTTATAAAATGATTACCGAGCCAAACCCAGGATTACTGTAGCATTATACAATTCTGCATTTCACATAGGGATCCACAGTCCTTTCACCCAATTCATACCATGAGGAGTACAAACTGGATTTAACAGATGGGACTGTGGAGCTTTTCATATAGACTTTATATAGTCATCTTAACACCCATTCTTTACATTAGACTTTAAAAATAACATTATGATGCATGTAAAGTAACACATCAGAACACATGCACTTGGACAATTCTTCCGGCATTAACTAGATATAGAGATTTAGTACTCTACTTAACATGTTAAAGTCCTCAGACCTTATAATTAATGATAAATCAAGTCAAAATAACATCATTCCAAAGAAGGTGATGAATTTATAATTTATGAAAAGTAGAGCTGAAGAAATAATATAGATTTGGTTTTTAAATCAACTATGTAAATGTCTCTAAAAGGTTGAAAAGAGGGTTTGAGAAGAATGTAATAGAAGGTGCTAGAAATGCACTCATGTTTGGCTTTAACTTGGTAAGAGGGACTGATAAATATTCATATATTTTAATCTTATTCTTCTTCTGGGTTAAATTTGTAAGAGGCAAATATTAAATAAATAATTAGTGGCCGCCTGTCAGTGTCACTGCTTTATGCAGCCTGCTTTGCATTGAGGATTCCCAGGGTGTTTTTGAGACCTTGTATTGGACTACAGAGCAAGGCATGGCCACAGTGTCATGCCTTTAGGTTCTGGGGGGCTGTTATGGGTTATATCGCATCCCCTCAAAATTCATACGTTGAACTCCTAACCCCCAGTACCGAGGATGTTACTGTATTTGGAGTCTTTAAAGATGTAATTAAATTAAAATGAGTTCCCTAGGGTGGGCCCCAACCCAATATAACTAATCTAACTAAAAAAAGAAATTAAAACACACTGTACACTGATAGAAAAGATCATGTGAAAACACAGGGAGAAAATGGCCATCTACAAGCCAAGGAGAGAGGCCCAGAAGAAATCAGTGCTGCTGTGAATGAATACGTTTCTGTTGTCTAAGCCACTTGGTCTGTGGTACTTCTTGTGGCCACCCTAGCATGCTAATACAGGGGCTGACTAATAAGGGTCATCACAAATTATTCTGTATCAGTTCGGACACAGATAGCCTTTCTTTATCCTTTTTATAGTTTATTCTTTAAAAGTTCTGCAAAGGAAATTCATAAATTGAACAAAATTTATAACGCAAAGATGTTACAAACTCAACACTGATATACCATATTCTGGACATAGTTCACATAGGTATATGGACAGTAATCAAATTCATCCATGAAGGCCAATACATTTTACTCCTTAAAAAGAAAAAAAAAGTACACAAAATCTTCCATGTTTTACTAGTACGTTTAATTCACCCTGTAATGATTGGAGCTCTTTAAATTCTTCCTTCCTCTCCTTTCTCCTCTTTAATAAGTTGCACGAATTTTTCAAAAAATTGCAGTATAGTAACTTGAGAAAATAACTTCTGTGAAATAAGTTAGGGTATACTTTAAAATAACTAGTAAGGTAGAATAAAAATGTTCCTGACATAAATAAATGTTAAATGTCTGAGATGACGGATACCTCAATTATCTTGATTTGATTAATTCACATTGTATACCTGTATCAAAACATCGCATGTGCCCTGTAAAGACAAACCATTATGTACCCATACTAACATAATATACATAATTTCTGTGAAAATGACTTTTGTTTCTACATTATAATCACTGCTTTCAAGAGTGTATGCATTTCTTTTATTTGATGCATTAAGAAGCTTCTGCATTTATGATTTCAATTAATTCATATTCATTATGAGATATGTATAAAATAACAAATAGTCTTGCTATGTCTTTCTTATACCAAATAACATCTAGATAGAATTCAAGACCTGTTAGTATTATAAATGTAATTAAAAGGTGGATGGTTATCAAAATGTTGAAAGGCAATAAATGCTATAATTTAAAAATATCTTTAGTCATTTCTCCATTTCATCTTTTTTTTTTTTTTTTTTTTTTTTACTTAGAGAAAACAATTGCTGGCTTCCATATTGTAGTATGTACTACGATGACTTTGCATTGTCACTTTTGTGAAATGAGCAATTAGAAATCCAAATAAAATTTCATATTAACTTTTGCCTTTACAGATATTTCAATATATTTTTTGGCTATTTCTTAAGTTAACTCCAAAAAAAATTAACTTGGGTTTTCATCCTTCAATTTAATAGTTATTATTCAAGGATTAGTTAGAATTAGCATTTAATTATCAAACACTGAAATAAGTACTTTAGAATGTAGGATAATAAATATAGGTAACAATTTTCAAGCATAGTGTAATGTATAACTGTAATACCATATTCTTTATTTTACATCATTTAAAAGATTTTTTTAAAGTTTCAGTCAATGCCAGAATCTCCTCCAAACAAGTATAAATAAGTGGTGGGAAGACATATACAAAGCCAGATTTCCCCCCCAATGTATTCAATTCAGATTTGTTTACATCCAGGCTTTGATGTTTGGTCAGTTTTCCAGTTAGAAGCATTCTCTTCTAGATAATAAAAATTGATAAACAGCTATAAAACTTGAAAAATGCCGTTATAGGGGTGTCATAAATGTAAAAGTGCCAATAGAGTTTGGGGATTTACACCTAGTGTTTGTCCCCACACAGAGGCAAACATGCACAAAGCCACTGTAATAACCCTTCAAAATCAGATAATATTCTGACAGCTCAGTTTCACTGACAAAAGAGTCCTGGGCAGAAGCCAGGAGGCCCAGGTGCGCTGTGTCATGCCAGTATTTAATGTGCTCTAATATCAGATAGATGATAGTGAGAGAAAATACTCAGAATAAAGCAGATAATAGCACAGACAGCTACTCACTGCAAAATTACTCTTGCTCACCATGCTGTGAGCTTTGTATTAAATTTTTCTGTCAAGTGGCAGGAATCACAGGGAGAAGTACCTCAAAAACCTTCCTTGCAACCTTGGATAAGGATCTGTAATATTAGGCTTTCATATGATAATGCAAAATGATGCCCTTTTTGAAAAATTGCTGACTGGTAATGAAAGTTGTAATCAGATTGCAGTTGCAGCGGACCGCGAGGTGGGGAAAACGGTGCTGGTGACACCCCCTTCTTCCCTCCGCCCCTTTTGCAAATTTAGCAAACTTGACAAGACGGGTGAGTCTTGGAGAATTTATCTTACATGAATTTTCAACAAAGTCCCTGGGGTTGTTTTATAAGATGAGAAGGTGGCGGTTTAATAAATGCTGGGCCACCTGAGGCACTTTCATTAAAGTCTTTCTCCAGACCACATGGTGATGGTGCATTATCCTCCCACCATGTCTGGAGAATGCCGGCCTTGCCTCTTCAGTGTGAGTCTGTAGTGGATGGGAAAGCACCAAGGAGATGATTCCATTTGCCTTAGGGTGTCCAAAAATCACTGTTTGTAACCCTAGTCTAGTTATAATTAATATTCAAACGTGTTCATTGTCTTTTATTTGAATGCAAAATTGTAAAAATCAAACAAACAAAAAGAAAGAAAATGAGGATACTTTGGAGGAGTTATCCGTGAATGTGATATAGGTTAAATCTAAGCTGTTACTTCAACCACAGTAATGTCCATTTATTTGGAACTATAAATATCCTTTCAAAAATATTAAAGTTCTAGATTCTTTCAGTGTTTTAAATAACCAGCTTATTAGGAAACTGAAAGGAGGCGACTGATAAGATGTGGAAGGAGATCACTCCTGTACGTAAGACGCTGCTGACTGTTAATCCATTTGTAATGTAATTTCTAACGTCAGAGAACGCATTTTCCAGTCTGAGAGAGGCAGGGGACACAGGCGAGATTCATAGACGTTTTCATCCGTTTCAACGGACTTACCATCTGTGTAGGCTTCTCTGCGCAGATGTCCTGGCTGGTGTTTTTGTTTCTTGGCTGGTCTGGTTTTCTGCATCACAGCAGCACTCATGTTGCTGTCTGTAGACACAGGACTTGTGGGTCTAGGGCACTGAGATGCATGGAAATGTCGGCGGCCTGAGAAGAAACAATCAGAGCCAAACACATCAATGAATTTTAATTACCACAAGAACAACAAAAACAAAACATTAAGCTAGAAACAGCCCTCATTTAAAAAAAAAATAAAGAGCTCAAATAAGCTCTTCCAATAAATAATAGGCTTTTTGTCTCACTGCTTGTGCTACCCAAAAGAGAAAACACACTGAAATAAGTTTTAAGTTTTGTTTTTTTTTTTTTGTTGTTGTTGTTTTTAACCATAGTGACTTTTATTCTGTTAAAGGTCATTGTACCTATTGCTTAAAGAAAAACATTCCAATCATTTTTGCAACCAGCTTTCCTAAAATGCTATTCTTGATTAAACATAGTAATTAATTTTTGCGTTTATGTAGTCAATGTTTGCTTCTTCTCAAGAGAAAGAGTCAGAGTTCTTAAAAAATTCACGTTCTGAGAATAAACGATCCTCCTGACATCCCTTTTTTTTTTAATTTTTATTAAATCATAATCGTGTACATTGGTGCAATCATGGGGCACAATGTGCTGACTTTATATACAATCTGAAATATTTTCATTGAATTATTTAACATAGCCTACATGGCCTTTTAATCACTATATGAAGACATTTATATTCTACCTTCAGTAATTTTCACATCCCTATTTTCATTAAATATATATTTCTAGTACTCCTTGAAGGCAGACTCCTAATATCTGAATACACTCTAGATATTTTCTCTTTAGATGGTTTGAAATGGATTTGGTTAACACATCTGGGCCTACCAAAAGTTACATCCTTTTTCTATCTCGTTATTTTTGCGTGTTTTAGATACTTAGGGTGACCCTCCTAAGATTTCTGTTTTTCGAGGTGGCAGCAGGGTTTTTGGTTGTTGGTTTTGGGAGAAATAATTTTCCTGTGATCCAGAGGGAATTGGATTTATTAATCAGAAATATACTTCAGGACTTTCAAATTCTCTGACTGTCTTACTCAGATGTTGTATTACAACAGTTAGTTGCAAGGTATTTAATCCATAATGGCAATGGATTGGCACTGGAATGGCAAGCTTACTGGAGCTATGCTTGAGCTTCATTGTTTGGGTTTCTAGAAATATTTTAGGCACAAATCCAGAACTTTCTATTGTGCCTCAAGAAACTTCAAATAGACCTAGATAACGTGACTCCTTTTCTAAACAGGAGAGGCCACCTATAGTGAAATCAACACATTTAAAGATGCTAACTGAAAATAGACATTGATGCAGTAAAGAAGCAATGTTGATTGGATTATTCCTTTATTTTTAACTTTAAGTCACATGACAAACACCACCATTTTCTAAAAAGACCAATGTAATAGAAGCCAATGTATGTTCAGTTCATTAGAATTATGAGACAAATAAAAAGAAGAGTGCCACTGAATTACAGTATGATAAAATATTAAACCAAACTCTACTTAGCTATGATGGAGTCTATTATAATTAAAGAGCTACATAAGCTAAGCTACATATCCATGAAAACAGAGAATTAGGGCTGAGACTGGACCCATTATTCATTCTATCGTGTAAGACCATCTACTTCTCTCTCTTTTTTTTTTTTTTTTGTTCTTTACTTATTTATTTATTTTTTGCAAGGTGAATGAATGTATCAATGAACGAACACAGTCCCCTCAGGGGCAAAGTGAATGAATGCATCAACGAATGGACATAGTCCATTCATGGAATTGAGGCCCAGGAAATTCACATGAAACTGACCTAGGCATAGGAAATGGGGGTTCCACATTTAGTTCCAAGTCTAAAGTGAAGGAGACACCAAAGATGTGACATTCTTATGGAATGA
>CAUYRH010047415.1:0-17896 GCA_963574655.1 Perodicticus potto
CTTCCCTTCCCTCCCCTCCCCTTCCTTTCCCTTCCTTCCCCTCCCCTCCCCTTCCCTTCCCTTTCTTTCCATCCTTTAAATCCCCATCCTTCCTTCCTCCCTCCCTCCCTCCCTTACTTCCTTCTCCCTCCCCCACTCTCCCTCCCTCCTTCAAACTGCTGAGCTCAAGGGATCCTCCCTCCTCAGCCACTGTGCCCTGACAGACATGAGGATTTTTATCATAAATTAACAACAAGAAAAAATTCTAAGTATATCAACTCACTTAGTTTTTTCTTTACATGTACAAATATATATATATGTATATATATCTATAAACTAAATTTGATAGCATAGTATTCTGTATTATAACCAATAATCGGGCATGTGTGCATTCAAAATATATACATAATTTCTAAGATCTAAAGCTTTTAAAATCATATATATGATGTATATATCTATGTATATCTATATATATATGTATCTCATATGTATATAAACAGACCCCACAGTGTTTGACATTGCTGTTTCAATTGAAGGGCTGCTTATTTCCAAAATAGTATTTTTCTATAAAACCACATAATTTTACTTGTGTTACATAAACTCAACAGCAGTAGCTTGGAGACAGAAATAAAAAATTAGCATTAGACGAAATACAAAAATTACATGTGACTATTTTAGCATTTTGAAAAGAGTCCCAACAATACTAATTTACAAATGTGAAATTTTTATATGTGGTTCCAAGAGCATTATTTAATATCAAATAAGTTTGTCAGGGATAATTTTTTCAATTTGATTTACTGAACTGGGAAAATGAATATAAAAATTGGCTTCTGAGAGTGCTGAAATGAGAGGCTTATAAAAGATTGGATAGCTCTGTCTTACTTACATGTTAATTTAGTGATGCATCAGGTTATGTGATGTAATGGAGAGAACCACTACCATTAGCTCGAGTGACATTAGAATCTAATCCATGGATATTCACTTCCCGCCACCCGACTCAGATTGGCTTCGTTCCAAACTTCTCCTAGGAGTGCTCATCTTTCAGGATGGAAATGGGGAAAGTACACACTCACCACAACAGTCCTCAGCGGAAAATGGAGAATAAGGGCTCGAAAGTAATAGGAGCCACTCTTAGGAAATGATGTGTGGGTCCCTGTTTACACTTGGAGCTTCTTCTAAAAAAAAATTTTTCCGTTTAAAATATCACCAAAAATTTAACTGATTTGTTTAAAGATTTATTTCCATGGCCTAAATCCTGATTTAGTGCTTATGATCCTATATTTAAAATTTAATTCAAATAGCAACATTGCAAGTAGGTAATGCTTATTAGTTTATTAAAATAGGCTTTTTTGGTTCTTATTATGACACATGCTTCAAAAGCTTAAATTCTATTTGCCATAAATTGAATGTATCTTTTTATACACACACAGGCACACAATATGGACAATATTTGTGTCACCTTAAAATTCATATATTGAAGCTATAATCCCCAGTATTTGGAGTTGACATCTTTGGAAAGTAATTAGGTCATGAGAGTGGAGCCCTCAGGAATGGGATTAGTGATCTTATAAGAAAACATGAGAAAGATGATCTCTCTCTCCACGCTGTGAGGCCAGAGCAAAAATGGGGCCAACCTTGAACCATGAAGAAGTTCTCACCAGAGACAGAGTCAGCTGGCATCTTGATCTTGGAGTTCCCAGACTGGAGAATTGTGAGGAATAAATTCCTGCTGTTTAATCTACCCAGCCTATGGTCTTCTTTTATAGCTCTCAGATATGTACATAATGAAATGCTTTTACAAGTCTCGTAAGTGCAAAAATATTTTCATGAACTTTAGCTGTGGAGAGAATTTTATAGAAAAGAATTAAGTCTGAAAAAATGCTGCAAAATCCAAAGGGAATAATTTGTTGCATAATCCAGTCAATTGCTGCCAAACTTAGTGGGAACACACACACACACAGAAGGATTGTGGTGTGTGTATAAGCATATTGATTTATGGGCAGGAAGTTGAGGAAATTCTTCCCCTTATTCTCTGTGTAATAGGAAGAAGAGTGGAGGATAATCTGGAAAAGTAGCTGGAGAATCTAATAGAAAAATAGTCAGAAAAAGATGGAAACAGTACGAGGCAGTACAGAAGACTAATTTGAATTTATATGTCTGCACGATTCATCTCTCCTGCTTTTCATCATCTTTTTTTACCTTGTTACATTTTTCTTTCAATTTCTCAAGCCATCGTCTTTAAATCTTCACTTTTTCATGAATCTTTGGCTCACCTTTTCTGTATGTACTGCATAGTGACAATCCCCATGGTCACATACCCAACTTCTACTTTTCTCCCTTTTGCCATACCTTTGGCAATTCACATATCAGGTCTATCCAAAATACTCCCCGCTCTGTAACACAGACTTTGGGGATGATAAACAGAAATGATGATGTGGACATGGAAGCTTTCGTGGACTTTATATAAACAGAAATAGTATGATTGTCAGTAGAAAGAGTCTTTGGATTTGGTCAGATTATAACTGGCAAGGCTTTACATACAGGTAAACAAATCAAACTTAAATAAATGAATATAAATTTTATTTGTATTTTACTTTAATTATTAAGATGTAGGTTACGGGGTGGCACCTGTGGCTCATTGAGTAGGGCGCCAGCCCCATATACCGAAGATGGTGGGTTCAAACCTGGCCTTGGCCGAACTGCAAAATAAAAAAATAGCCTGGCGTTGTGGCGGGCGCCTGTAGTCCCAGCTACTTGGGAGGCTGAGGCAAGAGAATCACCCAAGCCCAGGAGTTGGAGGTTGCTGTGAGCTGTGTGACGCCTCGGCACTCTACTGAGGGCAATAAAGTGAGACTCTGTCTCTGAAAAAAAAAAAAAAGAATTTGGCTGGTGCCTCTGGCTCAATGAGTATGGCACCGGCCCCATATGCCGGAGGTGGCAAGTTCAAACCTGGCCCCGCGCCCCCCCAAAAAAAAAAAACGGCAATGAATAAATAAATAAATAAATAAAATAAATAAAAATAAAAATTAGAAAAAAAGATGTAGGTTAAGAAGATAAAAAATACTCTATATTTCTATAAAATTGCTAACTACAATGAGAAAAAAACATGCTAACATCTCTTGTCACTTTCAGTTACACTATTTGTGTTTTCTTTATCCTTTTATAAAGAGAATATATTATTGTTACAATTTCCAGTCATAGATATGAGATTGTTTTTCCAAAACAATCATCATTTATTCTATCAATTAAAATTCCTTGGCTTAGCATCCTATATATAATTGAAGCATTTGATGTTATTTTGATTAATTTGATATGTATTTGTGTCATTTGATACTATTTTTCAAGTATATAAATGCTTTTTTTTTTTTTTTTTTTTTCGAGACAGAGTTCTACCCGATTCACTGAGCAGAGTGCAACGGGGTCAAAGCTCACTGCAACCTCAGACTCCGGCTGGGGGAATCCTGCTGCTTCAGCACCCCCCCCCCCCGAAGTGCTGTGCCCGCCTGGATTTTTCCATTTTTTTTCATGAGTCGGGGTCTCACTCTCTCACAGACAAGCCTCCAACTCCTGAGCTCAAGCAATCCTCCCGCCTCCACCTCCTGCAGGCGTAAGCTTAAATGCTGATAACTTTTCCCCCAAGTAATATTTTTAGTACCATTTGAACCTTTTATTTTAGAAAAGATCAGAATAATATAGAATACAAGGTAAGTGTAAAAACAAAATATAGGTATATTGATAGACTCAAATTATTTGTCAATAAAAATCATTATTATGATTCTCTTGAAATCTTCTATAAGGAAAAGTTTTAAAGATCATGTACTCAGGAAACTATTTATTTTTGTGAAGGTCACATGTTAAAAGCGAATCATACTTACCAAGGAAACTAGATTGTTTTGCTATTAAAATATATGCAAATTTTGTAAAAATTTCATTGTCTAAAAGGAAATTTCAGTAGCTGGAAAATAGTCATTTATGGTAACATTTTTCTAATCAATATACTTTCACTTAACTGCATAATATATCCCATATAGATCTGATTTCAATTTATCTTTTCAGCAGCATTTATAATAGGGGCTTCTGACGACAGATTCTGAAAAGAATCTCAAATGATATTTGTCAAATGAAGAAAACTCTGAGAAGTAGACCTAAAAAGACAAAATAGAGTACATCTTTAGGATAGAATCTAGAAATTCTAAGTTTCTAGAATTTTTATCTAGAAACTTAGATAAAAATCATTTTCACTGCAATGGAGATATATCTGTCATATGTCTTGAAGTGAAGCAGAAAGTGCCCATGGGGGGAAAAGTAAATAAATTGATTTCTTTGAGCCTAGCTCATTCTTTCCTACCACAAAAGCTTACTGATTTTTACCAACTGTGTGAGGTAGAATTAGAGCTAAAGATGGAGATAAACTCAGAGACAGATATAAAGATAGATTTTAACCATAGTGAAATTCTCCTGTCCTAGTCTGAAACCTGCTATTAGAAGTAATCACAGGGCTCGGCAACCATAGTGCAAGTGGTTAAGGTGCTGGCTACATGCATGGAGTCTGGCTGGTTCAAATCCAGCCCTGGCCAAGTAAACAACAATGACAACTGCAACAAAAAATAGCCGGGGTGTTGTGGTGGATTCCTGTAGTCCCAGCTACTTGGGAGGCTGAGGCAGAGAATCACTTAAGCCCAAGAGTTGAGAATGCTGTGAACTGAGACACCACGGCACTCTACCATGGGTGACATAGTAAGACTCTGTCTCAAAAAACAAACAAACAAACAAAAGAAGTAATCAAACTGATCCAATTGTGCTCTTCCCTAGAAGTCTTCAAGGTCTACCATAACTAACTACCATTTAACTGGACCATTTCAACAGCACCGTTTACTTTCTCACTGTTCTGGAGACTAGAAGGTGAAAGTCACAGTGTCAGCAGCCTTCCTGCGTTCCTTACTTTTGAGGGCGGTGAGAGAAGGATTTGCTTATGACTGTCTCTGGTTTGTAGATGGCCTTCTTTTCTCTGTGACATCCCTTTTTATCTGTGATTTCCCTTCTTGTAAGGACCACAGTCCTATTGCAGAGGCACCACCCTAATGACCTCATTTTAATTAATTACCTACATAAAGACTACAAATACATGTGTACACATACAAATATGGACACATCCAAAGTTCTTGTAGTCATGACGTCAACATGAATTTTGGGAAGACATAATTCAGCCCATTACAAATGAGTACCTTAGTGTTTAGCATTATTAATTTAATGCAATGGTAAATGAAGTTGTATTGTATTGAATAACCACAAAATATTGACCCTCCATTTATGAAAGGTACTAAGGTTCATCTTTCTTCCTTTTGTCATATTTTATGTTTTTATTTATTCAGTTGGCTATCTATATATTTAATAAGATAGGTACAATTTCCTATATGAATAATATCTTTTTTGCATTTTTGAGATTTTTTTCTCTATGTATTTCATTTGACGTTACAGTTCACATAAGAAATATATGCCTTTCATTCTATTCATAAGGTAAAAATTCAATTTCTTCTGCCTTTTTTTGGTGGAAGCATAAATTAATTTCTCCTTGAAGATAATGTTCTCTGAGTTCACTGGATTTTTGTTAAAATTTGAACAAAATTATTTCTAAACATATGGCACAATACTCATCTTAGAATTCCTTTCAATAGCATTTTTTTCTAAAGGCAAGCATGAAAAAAAGTTTATGGGGGAAGAGAAAATATGTTTACAGTTTAAGAAAAATACAAAGCAAGATCCATTTGTCATAGACAGTGACCCGGCCTCCATTGTCTCAAAAAAAGGGTAAAGAGGCCACAATTGTATTTTTTTTTTTGCAGTTGTTGGTCCAGTATGGGGCTGGCACCTTACTCCTTTGAGCCACAGGCGCAGCCCCTCAATTATATTTTTAAAAATTAATTCCATTATTTTCTGCTGTTGTATTGTTTTCTTTTTTTAGATAGACATAAGTAATTCAGTACTATTGATATCAGCATTTCATCTCCAATAGGTTCTTGGTTTTGGTGATTTGAAGAATAAATCCATGGACCACAGATAAGTGGTAAGACAGGATTTATTTACAGAAAAGACTACAAAAACTCCAAGGAGAAAAAACCCAAGTCACAAGGAAAAACCCAAGTCACGAGAGAAAAGCTCCCTTTCTCTCTCTCTCTGTTTTTTCTCACTGACCCCAGGCTCTTTGTCTAGGTATATATAGTGGCATGGGGCCGTCTGTAGTTACATTTAGCATGCTCAGTATTTACATTTAGAGTATCTGGGATAGCGTGTCTCGGACATGTCTGGGTAGCAAATGAATGGCTACAATCCCTTTCATTCCTAGGCCTAGGAAACTTACATGAAATTGACCAGGCCCAGGAAATGGGGGGTTCCCTGCTCAGCCCTAAGTGCAAGGGGAGGGAAACCTGAGATGTTGATGTCTCCCAGCTACTGGAGTCTCCTGCAGGGCGCCCCTGCTTACCCTCTAGCCTACTGGTTCTGCTGCTTGCTGCCCCTGCACCAACACTGCCAAGGTGGAGGCCAGCGGTCAACACCTCTGCTCCACCCAGCTGGCTGGGGCGCCACTTGTCCTGCATCACCATCCACATTTTACATATCTATTTAGTCTTGCACTTCATTGTTGTCCTTGGGTCTAGATTTTCACTCTGAAACTAATTCCCTACTAATACTTTGCAATTAAAAGCCAATGTTGTCAAAGAAAAAAATACGGCAACAATCTGATTCTTATTTATTTGTAAATATCTGCCTCTTTTGCTACTGTCATTGGAATCCTTTGTAGTATTCTTATATGAAAGGCCCTAAGTGTCTCTTACCTGTTCATATATTTCCCTTATATTTTATCTTTCTACCACATCTATTATAGGAATTGTATATCTACATTCAGGATACAATGGTCAGTATCTTCACGTGAGTTAACTTTTCTTTCATATGTTCCATATCTTCTCTTTTACTTCTATAATTGATGAAAGACTGATTGACTTTAGCATACAGCCTTTGTATATGTTTGTTTTATTTTTGCAATCTTATTTGAAATGTTCATTTTCAAGAACTCACTCTCTGATTGTTAGAATTTCCCAACATTATATTTCCTCTTGTGATGGTAAAATATATGTTCAGATATCTCTTTTTATATGCTTCATCATCATCGTCATTATTATCTTTCCCAATATCCTCACCATAATCTCAATCATTTTTTAAAATTTCCTTTAGCTTCTTGATTTATTGCTGTTTCCTCTAGAATCTATTGATTCATTTGTTGATTTTTGTGTGTTGTTTTTTTAAAGGTTTTGTATTCATGCCATCCATTCATATTTATAAGTCAATTAAGTGACCTTTGAGGAAACTTACATACATTTCCTCTGCTGTTCTGTTGCTTTCCCTTTGATTAAGAGCATAAATGTGGCTCAGGAGTTCACGACCAGCTTGAGAGAGAGTGAGACCCCAATTATACTATATAAAAAAAAAGAAATAAAAATTGTTCATTCATACTCATTGAATCCATGGCTAACAACATTATCACCGTTGTTGGAAAGAAGCCATACTCTGTAAAATAATTTAAGGAGGTTTATTTTGTTCCAAATTTGAGAACCATGACCTGGAGCCACACTCAAGAAACCTTGAACAAGTGACCCGAGGTAGTGGGGTCACAGTTTGGTTTTAATCATTTTAGGGAGATAAAGATTACAGGTGAGATCGTAAGTCAATATGTGGAAAACACACATTGGTTTGGCCCCAAAAGTTGGGACATCTAGAAGCAGGAGCTTATAGGTTTTAGGTGGGTTTAAAGATTCTTTAGCTGACAGTTGGCTAAAAGGATCAGGTTCTGTGTAAAGCCCTGGAGTCAGTGAAAAGGAATGCTTACAGTAAAGGACCTGTTAATTAGAGGCAAAGTACTGGACAGACTCGAGTTGTTTGCGATGTATTTTGGGACCTGCAGGCAGATCTTACAAAATCTAGGCTGTCTGTGAGCTCTAAGAACTTCTCCAAGAAGGGGAGGAGCATGATGAGATTTGTCTAATCTCCTTCCTCAACTAAATTAGCAACTAAATTTTAGGGCTCCTTTTTCCCCTCTATTTCCCAACATTATTTTTCCTCTTTTGACTGTAAAATATCTGTTGGTGAAGAGAGAGTCCAGTCAGTCAGTTGCTGAGCAGGGAGCCTTGAGATTTTATTTTAGTTCACATAACTCATGTTTGATTAAAGATCATCTAACATAAGTGCAATATTTTTTTTCTGTAAGGCACATTACAACTGTCTTCTACTTGGGAACACTAAAAAGCACTTCAGTACTAGGCTTGGGGTCACTTTAAAAAACAAAACACCAACAAAAAGCACACAGATGCAAAACACGTGCTAATTAGACTGTTAAAAGGATATATTTTTGCCATATTGAATCTCCTGCTCTATGGACTTAGCTAGCAGGGCACTTATTTTTTTTTATCATATTAGAGCTTATGTAAGACAAGAGGCTGGGAATGTTTACTCAAATGACCCAACCATTTAATCCTTTTGCACGTCTGCACGTCACTGCAAACGCGCCTCAGAATTCATAAATAATAAGGCTGGGTGTGTATATTACCATCTCACAGGTGCTGTTGATACCGGAATTTCAGGTTCTTGGTCTTGGTGATTTGAAGAATAAATCCGTGGACCACCGATCAGTGGTAAGACATAATTTATTTACAGAAAAGAATACAAAAAACACTAAACCTCCCAGGAGAGAGAGAGAGAACTCAAGTCGGGAAAGAAAAGCTGTCTCTGTTTCTTTCCCGGTCTTTCCCGGTCTTGTGTTTAGGCTCTTTGTCTAGGGGTATATATAGGTGCATGGGTTCCTTGGCCAGGAAATGAATGAATATAGTCCCTTCCGCTGGGGCAAAGTGAATGAATGTATCAATGAATGGACGCAGTCCATTCATGGAATTGAGGGTCTATGAAATTAACATGAAATTGACCTAGGCATAGGAAATGCTGGTTCCGAATTTTGTCCTAAGTGTAAAGTGAAGGAGATACCGAGGCACCAGTGTTTCCTCAGCAGTTGACCGGCCTTTTTGGCTATTGGAGTCTCCGGTGGGTGTCGGAGGCCCCCACCCTTGCCTATCATCCAGCCCACTGGTTCCTCAACCCGCTGCTGCCGCACCCACACCGCCAAGGTGGCAGCAGCAGGTACGACAACTCAGCTCCACTGAGCTGGCTGGGGCGCCAAATGTCCTGTATCACTGTTATAAGTATGTATGTTCTTAACTTACAATAAACTTGAGATCCAAATACAGTTATCATTTTTCTTTTGGATAAAAATAACTTTATACTCAAAGATAATTAAATAAAATATCTCGAGTAACAAAGGAATTAATCGTTGGAGTTAGGATGTGAATGAAATTTCAAAGTCTTTCCTCTTATCTACTGCGTGCCTCTGAAGATCAATTAGAAAATTACTTTATTTTTGACAAAAATTTGAATTCATATAGTTTAGCCAATTCTCTAGACTAAAATATGCTTCCATAATTTTAATAGCAATACAATAACTAAGTCTTGTTAATAATTTGTGATTAAATATAAAAATTTTTTTGAAAAATAAAGACTATGGAAACATAACTTACTATTTTGTAATCAGCTCTTTCAAGCTGTCTTATTATTTTGTAACTTATAAAAATTAATCATTTAACATAATTGAAAAGATGGACAGTAAATATGTGATGTAGAGAAGTTTTAGAAATTTCCCTACAAATAAATTAATACTCAAGCATACCTTAAAAATAGATATGTTGAATGCTTGATACTTGTGGAATTGTCTACTTTTATTGTAAGTTGAGAACTAACATCATTTGTTGGCTCAGCTGCTTATTAGTAAGTCATTTGGATGACACAGCTGAAGAAGCAAACAGAGTTCCACTTCTGAGCAGTTTCCTCTCTGGCTCCGAGCAAGTGCTTTCAGCGCCTTCATACTTCTCCCATGAGTGAGAACTTCCAGCTCCTGAGTAGGTGTCAATGTGCATCCACTTCATCAATATCTGTTTCAATCCAAGGAATGTTTCTTTGAAAATAGCAGGCAACACATAAACCATCCGCATTTAAGTACTTGACATTTTGGTAAAATACAACAGCTATACCAAGAACTCCAACTGTTTGACTTGAATACATTTGATCTTTTCTTTTTCTATTTTTATGGGGCAAATGTTCAAAGAAAGCACAGCTACCGTTTAATGAAAACAGCAGGCATGCGTTGCGCAGAGAACTGCTCTCCTATTCCCATTTGAGAGACCTGAATTTTAAAAACTCAATTCCTCCTTGGAAATCATCCTAGTTTTTATTCAAATTGCATTCAGGTTACTGACGGAGGAACTGAAAGAGATTTTCAATTTTAAATTGACATAAGAATCCTTTTTGTTCCAACTGGGAAAAAGAATTTACCTTGGTGTTTAGGAATGTATATGAAAAATAATAGATTTCAAGTAAGACAAAATAAATTTCATGTTATTTCCTTCCTTCTTCGTTTTCTTTTGTCTTTCCTTCCTTCAGTCCCTCCTACCTTTATTCTGGGATCCTTCTCTCTTTCCCTCCCATCTCCCCTCCCTTCTCTCTCCCCAGCTACATTCGGTCACTTGGCTGACTCACAGTCGATTCTGCTCTTTATTCTCTGCATATTCATTTACTGTAGATTTTCACCGAAAGCCTAATACGTACCTGTGTCCCTTCTCTATGCTGTGGATAAGACCCCCAAACTCCTTGTTTTCTTCTAGTTTACATTCAATTAAGAGAAACACATGTATTAAGTTAAATCAGGAATTTAAATGGTTTTATTTAAACTACCTACAATTTTTTCCCCAAATAATCTGTACTTTTGTTTAGAAAACATTTAGACAGACTATATATTTTCCTTATCATCAATGCCAATTTCTGATTTGATAAAAAAATAAATATCTCTAATTACAAACACTACTTATAGTAAAGTATATTTAAAGGCCATTATTACTCCCAAAGATAATACTGAAGGTATATTAAAAGGGATTTAAGCAGTTAATCTGAATTCATCATGAATAAAGACCATAATTCAACTTAGAAACCTGAAAATCAACTGTCTGCTGACCAAGCACCAGACTGATGGGGTCAGATCCTAAGGTGATTCCACATTAAGTGGTTCCTTAATGATACACTTTATGTATAGTTTGCTGTTTCCTTCACTTTCTCCCTTGGAACAGATGTACATGTCTGTGTTGGATAAATAGATTTTGCTCTTTTTTTTTTTTTTTTCTTACAGACATAGTCTCATTCTGTCGTATTTGGTAGAGTGCCATGGCATTGTAGCTCACAGCAACCTCAAACTCTTGGGCTCAAGCAATCCTCTTGCCTCAGCCTCCCAAGTAGCTGGGACTACAGGTGCCCCAAACAATGCCCACCTATTTTTAGAAATGAGGTTTCACTCTTGCTCAGGCTGGTCTCTAACTCCTGAACTCAGGCAATCCACCTGCTTAGGCCTCCCAGAGTGCTAGGATAATAGGTGTGAGCCACAGTGCCTGGCCTGGATTTTTGTTCTTAAAAGATTGTCCGAGACATTTTTTGTGTCATTTTATTTAAATGTAAAACAAAATCATTGACTTAAAATTGCATAATCTCTATCAACATATAGTGATATAAAGTACTCATATCATTCTACAGTTATTTAGTTTATTTATATTATATAATCACATATTTATTTAATAAATACAAAAAGGAAATAAGACTTATTCCTTTTAAGTCATTAGAGAAAAATCATAAAAAACAAAAGAAGAAATACAAAAAATTATAGAAAAGAAAAAAGTAGAAAATCTAAAAGCAGAAATCCTCTTCAAATAATATATTTTGTAACCAAAGAAAAAAATATTTTGGTTAAATAATTTTAATAAAGATAAAATTTCTTGTTTAACTGAAAAGGCAAGTAGAAGAAAATGTAGTGTAATATTAAAATAGCATTGAAAGTGATAATAAGTAATAAACCACTAGTGACATTCAAAATATTTTATACTGATGTAACGAGGATGTTAACCAGTCAAAGCTAAGAATATACTGAAAGATTATATCTGAATTTCCACTTTATGAGAATGTTAAAGTAAAAGAGGAGCCTATTTAAATATCAACTGGAAAAAAACATTCAATGGAGTGCATGCAAGCCAAAATGTATTATATGTAAGAAAAAACTCTTTGAAACATTAGAAGAAACTAGGAGAAGAGTAAAATTTAGAAGAATGTGAGAGAAATTGAAGCATGGATGTCTCTCATTGATTTGCAACTATAACAGCAAAAATAAATTAAACAATATAATAAAGTAAATTATTCTGACCTAAACAATGATGGAAACATAGATTTGTGTTGAATATTTATCGAATATTTATATATTCACATTTTATACTGAAAAGAAAACCTATTTGCTTTACCAAAGTTGTTTTTACAATTCAATGTCAAAATGTAAAGTAGCATTTGATAAAACTTTTCTGCTATTCCAAAATCATAAAATCAACACATATATGACTCATATGGAGCTAATAAATAGGTATATGGACCAATCGACAGCTGAATAGCCATTCATTTTTAAAGAGTAAAGGGATTTAAATTTGACAAGGAGGACAGAGAGGAATCTAAGAACACATGAACACATGGTCTTAAGCATGAATTTCATCTATATAATCCCACTAGGAGATTATTCTTGATTTAAAAAAAAATTTTACTCTAAAACATAGAGCATACCAATGCACACTGTTTTCAAATTAGTAGTTCCTGTCATGTTGCTGATGGAAACATACTGGAAGTCTCATCAAGCCTTGTTTAAAAATCTATTTCTCTGGCAGGTAGGCTTCTCGCCGTCAGTCGTGACAGCTTGCCGGTTATGGCTATTGCTTTTCAGACCAGTTGCTATGGACATGCATTTTGTCAATGCCTTAGGGAATTTAAACCTAATAGTGAGAAGTAGCTTTTTGCTAGGTGGATTTTCTCAAGATTTGCTTTTCAGTTTTCTTACTGAACTCTGGGAATCAGAGCTTTAAGCTTCTACCGTCATACACTTGGTGACATAGGTCTAGTACTAACAACAGTCCGTAGACCGTAATAATAGCTCGGTACATGCTCATTCTTGTTCTTATCCCCAGATCTTTTTTCAAAGATGATCTCAGTTCCAGCTTGATGTGATAACTTTTGAAAACCTACCACATGCTCACAGTGTTATTTACAAATAACATAATTTGATAATTTAATAACCACTCTGCAAGCATTTTATTATTTTTCCTGGTTTGACTCTGAATAAACTGAGTTTCTGAGAGTGGAGAAATAATTCCCAAATTAAAAAGCTAATAAACTTCTGAAAGGAAATTCAAAAACAGAGTATTTTAGGGTAATAGTAGTTTTGTTTTTGAGTTAAAATTCTTATTTCTAGGACACATGGAGCATTTTCAAAACATGAAGATGATTTAAAATTATTAAAATGATAATAGAGATTTGCCAATTTTTTACTTATATAATTGATGCCTGCTCTTCATGATTTCAATGTTATCTCTCAATACAACCCAGACAGCTGTACCCTCAAATCATGAATTCTCCACAAGAGTGAAATTATCCCCAGATGTCAAAACTAGATCACATGGGCAACAACAGATGAAAATTATCCTTTGTATTTACATTTATGTTGCTAAATTTTAAGGAAGAGATTAAAGAGGCAAGAGATTAGGAAATAAATTGTAGAAAATCTCTTTGTTGGGGGGTTGGATAATAAAAACTATTGAGAAACATTGTCCAATATTAACTAAAAAACTAAAACAGAAAAACCATTGTCCTGAAATAAGAATTACACCAATATCCAGGAATAAACACAGACATAATAAAAATTACTTTTCCATTCCTTGAATGCACATCACAAGGCTGCCTGAGAGGTCTCTTTTATCTCCTCACGTTAGAATTCCTTTGCTGCACATTTTCATGAAGACTGCTAACAATGGTTCAACTTCTCTTCAGCACGAGGCTGCTGCTGGGCCACCTGATCCACCTTCTCTAAATTTTCTCATTTCCATTATGAAGTATTATTAAGATGGAAGATGGAATGAATTGTTTCTAAATATATTCTTCCTCTGAAAAATAAAATAAATATTAAAATAAATCTAGAAATGAAGGTTTGTAAAACCTCAGTTATATTCATGTATTGAATAAATACTTTCAATGTTTCCTGGTGGTCCAGGTTTTATTTTATATGCTAGACATACAAAAAATGAATAAACATTAATATGATGTCACCTGCTAGTAGTCTTGCAGAAAATATTTTAAGTTAAACAGCTACAACGATGTCAAATTTCTATATTTGAGATACACAAGAGTTTAAATGGGCAAATAAATGTATTCATTCGAGATTAGTTGGATAATTTTTCAAGAGAAAATGATGCTAGAATGAATATTTTGATAGTAAATAAAAATAAAGCCAAAAAAGAAGGGGGAAAGGAGTATTTGTAGGAAGGTTAAGCATAGGCCAAACACAAAGGGAAAGTTCTTAGTCTGTTCTTAGAATTGAATTAAGATCTGGAGTTATGGAAGAAGCTCTCGTCTGGGGATGAGAGAAGGATTATGTCGCTAACTAAAAGAGGTAAGAAGTTTGAGTTCATCTGGAACCTGAGACCATCTCACTATTAAAAACTTTCCAGTTTGCACAGTCTGGTTTAATTTTAGAAAGATGTTTTTGTCTGTAATATAAATGCGTGCATCAGGCTTTTTAATGCTTTATATATATAGGCCCAAAGATTTTTTCATAAAAATAAAAAAATACATGAATTCAAATAATGTTTGTTGTCATTGTCTTTTGAACCACATCAATTAATATAACATTGGCCTTTCAGTATTTTGATTTTTTTTCCTTTCTATTTAATTTTAGTGTACTGGGGTTTATATAAATTGTTCTATCTAATTATCTTCCTAATTTTTATTTTTTATTTTATTTTATTGAAGCAGCATCTCACTTTGCCCCGTGGGTAGAGTGCCCTGGCGTCATCATAGCTCATAGCAACTTCAGAGTCTTAGGCTCAGCGATTTTATTGCCTCAGACTCCCTATTGCTGGGACTACAAACTAACGACTGTCCCTGGCTATTCTTCCTTATTTTTAAACAAAAAGATAGAATAGTTTGATGCGTTAGATCTTCTACTAAATGGAAGATTATCCACTAGGTATTATAAATTTCCCACTTAGTATTAAATAATTTTTCTGTTTATGTTTAAGTTCTGAGCTTCAGAAAAGTTGATATTTTTATACATTCACAATATAGTACTTTAACAATGCCAGATTATTTTCCATGACACATAGATTGAGTGAAAATATTAACCTCATGATTTCCACATATAAGCACAAATAATATAATTTCAATTATTATTAGTAGTTAAAAATTGATATTACACATTTATAATTTAATTTAAAACTTTTGTATAAATATTTATAATCATGTAAGAAAATTTAGAAATGTGAAAAAAGTATTCCTTTTCTTTATATCCTATGATATTAATTACATTCCACTTTATGAGTAATTAGCATCTTTTTAGAAAACATGATTACATTTTAAATACACACATATGTTTTCCATAAAAGGCTTGTATTTTAATGAATGTCTTTGAGACCAAGAAAGCAGATAATGAGAAATACACTGCTAAAAGGAAGTCATTTTAGGGATTTTTTTCTGTGTTTTTTTTTTTTAAATCCTATAGTATGGATTTTAGATTTAATGAAAAAGATGGAATTATTTAAAAACTAGTAAATGTAAACAAATTTACTATTGCAACATTGTTATGAAGCCAAAATGAATTAATACCAATTCACAATAGTGCTTTCCCATTGCTTAACAAAGGTTAGATTGAAATGCAATTTGGAACTACTAGTTCAAAAATAAAATCTCAGATATTTGTACATATGCCTTTTTAAAAGTTTGCTATTATTGTGTGATACTTTTTGAACCTTTATAAAATGAGTATTTGTGTCTTTCATTTACTGTAGGTTTATTTCTTCTTTATTTTTTCTCATGTGTTTCTTTTATTCTTTTGAAAATTTCATTTTTAATACTTGTATATCAGAGTGGAGTCCTACATTTATTACCTCTATCACTTTCTTTTCAAACGCGGTTTTAATTTCCTTGTGTTATTGCTCTATGCTATCATTCCTGCAAGTAAATTTCAGCATCTTTAATTTTATTGCCAAGGGTGCCTGTTCTCATTTTTACTTCTCTTGAATTTTTTAATGTATAAATTGTTTTTATAATTGCTTTTTTGTTTTTATCTGTGATATTTATACACTGTCTTTTTATATCTGCCTAGGAACTCTCACTATTTGAGCTCTCATTATTTGAGCTCAAAAGGAGTGCACTGCTGGAGGGTTTCTTCATAGTTTGATGAGAGTAATTGTGATTTTTCTTGGCTTGTCAATATGCTATTAGAATCTCTCATATGTATCTTGTAGAATTAGGAAACTATGATTCTTAAGCACGATTTTATTTTTAAAAGAATTCATTACAAATCATGGTGCATAATCTCAGCCTGTTTTTTGTTGCTTTTATAGAAAAGTTAAGACCGAGGAACTCATAATCAATAAAAGTTTATTTGGCCTACAGTTTTGGAATTAGCAAATCCAAGAGTGTGGCACTGGTATCTCACCAGGGCCTTCATTCTGTATCATCACATGGCAGAGAGAGGAAGAGCAAAAGAATGTTACAGCAACTCACGCCCTTGTTACGGACAACTTACACCTATTCCATCCCAGCAGCCCCAGAAGTCTTATCTTGTTTTAGCACCAACTAAAAAGTCCAAAGTTGGCCAGGCACAGTGGTTCACACCTGTACTTGTAGCACTCTGGGGGGCCAAGTAGGGTAGATTGCCCGAAAGCAGGAGTTTGAGACCAGCATGAGCAAGAGCGAGACCCCCTCTCTCCTAAAAATAGAAAAACTACCCAGGTGTTGTGATAGGTGCCTATAGTCCCAGCCACTGAGGAAGCTGAGGAAAGAGGATCTCTTGAGCCCTAATTCTATATGAAATCAGCACATTGTACCCCATAAATGCATTAATGTATACATGATCTATGATTTAACAAAATAAATAAATAAATAATTAAATAAAGAGTTTGAGGTTACTGTGACCTATGACACCAAAGCACTCTACCCAGGGTGACAGACTAAGGCTGTGACAAAAAAAAAACACACACACACACACACACACACAAAACAAACAACAACACAAAAAAGCAAAATGAAGACACATTTCTCTTCACTTATGAATGTGTTAAATAAACAAGTTATAAGTTTCCAAAATAAATTATTAGTATAATAATGGGATAGACAGTCCCATTACAAAAACAGGAGAAATAGTCAGAAGAAAGGGATAACTGGTCCCAAGTAAGACTAATTCTCAACAAGAACAACAACAATAAAATTCTTAAAGCTCCTGAATAGTTATCTCTGCCTCTGTGTCCCATATCCTGAGCACACTGGGGTGGAAGTTGGGCACTCAAAACACTCAGCAACCCCACCCCTAGGGTTTTACTAATCTCAGTTCACCCAGCAGCTCTCCTGGGTTGGAGTCTCAGGCCTGCAGCTGTTCCAGGCTGACTCTGCAAACTGACAGCTGTATAGGTCTGGGGTTACGGCAGCAGCCCCACTCCCATGGTTAAATTAGGTATTGAGGGAGAGGGTAGGGGGAGAGAGGATAAAGGGTGAGATCACACTTGAGGTCCATCTTTGAAGGGTCAGGAGAAAAACTACTAAATGCAGAACACAAATGTTCTCACACAGTAAATGAGAAAATCTCACGAATGTTATGTCGAATAGGTGGATGAAATTATCTTAGATTGTATATGAAGCCCGCACACTGTACTCCATGATTGAACTAATGTACACAGTTATGATTCAATAAAAAAAA
>CAUYRH010047416.1:0-14640 GCA_963574655.1 Perodicticus potto
TTGCTCCCCAACCTGGTTCATACTCCTAGAACTTTGCTGTGAGCCTCTTGCGTAGCCGTCTCCACTCCTACTGCTTTCCAGCCCCCGGGTGAGCTGGAGCTGGTGGGCCTGGGTTCCCTGAGGCTGGGACAGTCCTGTGTGCAGCTGAAGTGGGCTCCCCTCTACCCACAGATCTGCTGGAGATGGAGGCCAGCGCTCCTGTCACAGAGTCGACTCCTGGCTTCCCTCCTGCAAGTCCACCTTCATCCTTCTCTCCCTGACGCTGACCCTTGTCGCCTCCCTCACCCCTCCCTGGACCCTGCACCCCTTCCCTCACATTCTTCTCAGCTCTCGCCCCCCTTGTCTCCTTCCCTCCCTTCTCTGAGTCTTTTGTCCCTAGTCCTGGATTCTCCTCCCAAACATTCCTTCCTGGTTCCTAGTTTGCATCTCTGGGGATAAGAAACCCAGGAGCCACCTGCCCCCAGGGCCACCTGCTTTCCTCTGTGTCTGGCATTCACCGGGAAAGTCTGGGAAGGGTTGGGGCCCTGGTGTGGCAGAGGGGCTGGGGGTCCACCTGGATCAGTCTCAGTGCTCCTCCATTGCTACACCGGGACAAAGGTCCAGCTCTAGAAGGTTAAAGAGCCACAAGAAGTGTGGCTTCCCCAGTGGGGCACACACTTCTCTGTAGCCCACACTGTCCCACTGGAAGGTATCCCCATTGTCTGGATGTGAGGTCCACTGTGGCCACCATGGGAGGGGGAGGCATTTCCAAACAGGGAGTTGGTGGAGTCAAGGTCAGGGAGGGAAGGCCTTTCCACGTCCGAAGTGGGCAGGATGTCTGGGGAACCCTAGCCTTTGAGGGCTGCTCTTCTGAGTCACACTGGACTACAGTCTCCAGATGTCCTCACCACCCTGTCCTTTGCCCTCGGTATCCCGGGATGTGGCAACTCAACCTCTGCTCACTGGTGCTGGTGTTTTTCTCTCTCCAATTTCCTCTTTTGCTCCTGTTGAGAAACCTGGGACCAGGGATGCTGTGGTCTCCAGTGCTGGGAAGGAAGGTGGCATGCTCTCGGAGCTCGGGTGAGTTGGGCCCAGGGAGCTGGGCCTTCCCACCTGCCGATGGGCCTGGCCCCCCTCGGCACAATGCTTTCTCTGTGTGCGTCCTGGTCACTGATGACAACAGGTGGCAACTGGGGGCATAATGGCTCAGGATCCCAGGTCATGCCCCACCTTATCAACTTTCCATCAGGACCCTGGGAGGACACTAGTACCGTTTCTTAGCAAAAACCTCAGGAAGCCCAGCTCCTGAGACCCAGGCCAGTGCACTAGCCAGGGCACCACTCCCTGGGGGCCTGCAGCACAGGGTGGCCCAACCGAGATGGCCCAGGGCCCACCTGACTGTCTGACATGGGGACTGCAAAAATAAACACATGCTTTTGGAGGTGGTTGTTACACGGCAATTGCTGCCTGATGTGCCAGGGACATATGACTTGACCATGCCAAACTGGGTTATGGAGAAGGCAAAAAGCATCATGGGATTCTGAAGAGGAAAACAGATTTACCAATGATGTCAAGGAACTCTGGAGGAGAAATCTTGGGAGTTGTCCCCGTAGGGCGTGTAGGGGAGGACAAAGGGGAGGAAGAGAGAAGGCTGGCATGTTAGGTAAACATACAGTTCTGCAGACTCAGAGCTGGGGGGCCTGCATCCTAGGACTTGTGGGGAGGGCCATGGCAAGCCCACTGTTGTGGGGCCACCCGCATGCCAGTGGACAAGCCCTGGCCGCAGGACAGCACCTGCAGCACTAGGAGCAGCACTCAGAAACTTGACCTTGCCAGGGTGGCCCCTCCCCACTGCTCCCACTGCCACATGAAGGCCCCACTGGTCAGAGTGGCTGGACATCCTCATCCTGGCTGTGATGTCCTGCTTGGGTGCAGACCCTTTGCTCAGCAGGGCAGTGTTCCAAAATATTCAGAATCGGGGTGAAGCAATTTTATTACCAGATTCAGTGGGCACAGTGTTTGTGAAATGGCCGTTCTTGCCTCTTCGCATTAACAAACAGTGTGACCTCTGGCTGCCTGCACCCCATTGACAATAGCACCAGCTGAGAGCAGATAGAGCTGAGCTGACATTCCACTTTCAAATCATGTGATTTTTTTTGGAAGAAGAATTACTTAAAATCTCTGAAACTCAAATCACTCCTCCCTTAGGAACAAGCAAGCACCGTGGTCAGCCCAGGACTCTCCTGGGAGGCTATCTTCCTAATTATTGATCAGCCATGCACGGGAAGGCAGGGCTGGTTTCCTCAAAGCCCACGGCAAAATTCACATCAGTTCCCTGAAAGGGGTTCGTCCTGCTGCTGTGGTTGGGACATGCCAGTGGGCGGCAGCTCTTCTGGACCCTCAGCACCGCTGGGCCCTGGAGCTGAGGGCTGGTGAGGCTGGGCAGGGCTCTCCTAGGACTCTTGAGCCCAGAGACGCAGCATGTGGAAGGCCTCACTCCGAGTGTTTGATGCTGCTATGGAAAGAAAAGGGCTCTTACGTCTGGAGGAGTCACAATCTTGACAAGGCATATCCTGCCCAGAGCCCAGTGTCCTGAGGAAATGCAGTGTGTGAGCAGGCACTGGCTGCACAGGGCACCGGGGAGGCACTGCCACCCAGACACACCTGGGGACAGCAGTCTCAGGGAGGAGATGGGAAAGCCTCCCACCAGCAGGAGGCCACTTGCAAGGCAAGGCCCTGGTGTCTTAGATTTGGGCAAAGTTTCTCCATGTGCCGATTCCTCAGGCGATCCCCATGATGAGGAACAGCTCAAGAAATGAAGACATATCACCAGGAATGGGACCCTGGAGGCTCTGCCAGGAATCCTGGAGGGACTGATGGGTTGGTCTACACAGCCCGGTGCGTGGGGCTCATCTGAGTCTCCTGATGCGCGGGGCTCACCTTAGCCCACCACCATGTCTGATCAAAGTAGACCTGAAGCAGGACCCGGGCGCACGTCATAGGGGGTGGTGGCCCCAGGAGGCGCCTGAGGGAACAGTGGGAAGTGGGATGGCAGAGGAGGACGGAGGCACCACAGGAGGGTCCGTCGGGCACCTGCACTGGTGTGTGTCTCACCTGGACAACCAACCTCTTGGACTCCCTACCGATCCTGGCCTCAGCTTGGATGCCTTCCTCGGGGGCTCAGTACCTGACTCTTGTTAGTGATTCCTGCAGCCTCACAGACAGGCCGTGAAGTGGAAGTGGGGGCTGACCCAGTGTGCACCAGGGTCCCGGGCAGTGTTGTGGTCTCTGGTATAGAGAGGACAGCAGAGCTGGCCAGAAGAAGCAGTGATGACGGCAGTGGTGACCTGCTGAGTTATGCCTTCCAGGGAGCTCCCTGCAGCAGAGAGACTGGGGGCCACATCCCTGTGCACTTTGAACCAATGTAGTTCTTTGGTGACTCGTCTTCTCTGATAGCAGGAGCTGAGTGCTCACCCCTCCGTGGGGGGAACCACTTAGGTGCTGGGGATATCTCAGTGGCTCACGAGTCCTGCCTCTGTGGAGCCTTCTCTCTGGCATGGGGTAGATGGAAACATAGAAAATGATGCTGGGGCAGAGGGCAGGGATGCTGAACACAGCCAGCGGGTGTGAAGGAGAGGAGACAGAGGAGCGGTCTCGCTGCTCCAAGAACATGGAGGGGACCATGTGTGGTGGGCGTGCAGGCTGCCCGGAGAGGGCAGGCGTGGCCTGGTGGTGCCCCAAGGGAGGCAGGCTGGGCGGGGTGGCCGCCTGTATGTCCTCTGTACCGTGCTGACGCTGCTGGGAAGGTGGTGACCATCAGGTGTCTGCCACAGCCAGGTGAGGGACTGCAGTGGCCTGGGCAGGGACAGCAGTGCCAGTGGTGAGAAGGGGACATTTGGGGACAGACAAGATTACTGGGAGGGGGCTGGGTGTGGGAGGCCAGCCGGAGCCGAATGCAGGTGTGACGAATGAGAGAATGTCCAGGTGCCTGAGGGGGACATGGGCCTCCCTGGGTCTGTGCTGAAGGAGGTTCCCAGCCAACCTCACACCGGGTCTGGGGGACATGAGGAGTGAGGGGCAGTTATCTGAGGAGCCGAGGGTGCTGCTGGGAGAGCAGATGTCTCCCCACGGCTCCTGTCTGTGTACCTGGGGCTTTGACAGATGGGCCTCGGGCTGTGTGCCCCTGAGCAGGGAGAAGGAGCAGTGATGCTCCGGGTGCCTGCAGTTGTCCGTCCCTTCCCTGATCTGTTCACTCCATCCCCACCGGTCTCATAGCATTGCCTTCTGGGCTGGGTGCACTTGACTCACTCTCTTCCTGTCTCTAATTCTGCCCTTCTCCTAAAATGGACAGATTTACCCCACAAGCTGGCAGGAGAGGAGTGGGTCTTCTGTCTCCTGGGGCACTAACAGCCTATGGGAAGGATGAGTGTGATGCTTCTCAGGGTCTGCATCCAATGGCCAGCCCACCCTGCAGCAGGCCCATCCGGGCAGGGCGGCCATGGAGAGGCCGGGGAATACTCTGGAGGATGATGCCCCTTCTCTAGCTCCTGTCCCCTCCACCCCAAGTGAGTGACTGCAGGCTCCACGCCCGCAGCCCCAGGATCTCACATCCATGACTCCTGCAGAGACCTGACCCCTCCAGGACCCGCATCACTGAGCTGCCCGGCAGGCTGCTCTCTGGCCTTGACATCCTTTCCCGCTGCCTTCTCTGACAGGTCACCTTCCCTGCATGTGACCTGAGGATCTCAGGGACAAGATGGCCACTTTCAAGCTGCATGGTGACCACTTGATCAGTGAAGCTTGGTTACAGCAGCTGGCCACACTTTCTGTGAGCTGTAGGAGTTCCTGAGGAGCATCTGTGAAGAATAAAGAGCAGGGCCCAGGGGAGGTAGGGAAGGCATTCAGACCATGAGGGAGCTGGGCCTGGTGGGGCAAGAGGAGGGTAAGCAGGAAGGGGCCCAGAGGCCTCAGCTGCAACAGTCAGGTGTGCTTGAGAGCAGAATGGGTGCCCTGCCTCCTCCATCTCTGGCTGGGGCAGATCCCTGGGAAGCGTGGCTGCAGCTCAGGCCGGGTGTTAGGCCCCCAGGTCAGTCGGCTGCACTTCCCGCAGCAGCAGAGCCGTGCAGGTCCTGTGAAGGGGAGGCAGCCCTGGGTAGAGTGGTGGTGCAGGCTTAGACAAGGCCTCCCATGAGGAGCTTGGTTTCAACCCTGAATGAGGAAGCTGAAGACTCGTGACTCCTTCCCTCGCCTCTGTCACCACAGCGGGGGCGGCCTGGCCCAGAGAGACCACATCCAAACAGGTCTGATGTCTTGCCTCCCCCGGGCCTCTCACTCTCCCCTCTGTGATGGGGCCCACGCAGCACCACGGTCAGCCTCTGCACACACCTGGGACTACACTGGGGTCTGGGGACATCATCTCCCCTCAAGGCTGCCTTGCTCGCACACAGTCTGATTTCATTAGGACAAAAGTGAGGGAGAGAGGTCGAGGCAGGAGGAGAAAACAGCACTCCTTGAGATGTTCCATGAGATGCTGGACTCTGGGAGGAAAAGCCTGTGGATGATACAGCATGAAAAGGTCAGCCATTCTCACTTTGCGGAAGGAACCCTTTGCTTTCAGGGTCTAACATAACCCACAGGTGGGTGGCGATCCCAGCCTCGCTTCCCTCTCAGTCACTCTCCAGCCTGGCTCATGCCCCGTCATGACCCTCTGAGTGGTCTCTGAGGCCCTCTGCGTCCAAGTCACCAAAGCAGCCGCAGCTGCAGTGGCGAGCTGTGGCAGAAACTCAGCAGAGCTCTCTGGGCACCTCAACTGGAACTGGCCCTGTCTTCCCGTGCTGAGTCCCAAGATGAAGGCAGCCAATCCAATGGCCAGCACCCATCAAACGCCTGCTGCCTGCTGGGGCGTCAGAACGGGTCACAGGAGCAGAGCCTGGGAGGGACCAGGGCTTTGTCCGTGTAGCATGGGTTTGCCAGGCAGCTGTGTGCAGTGGCTGCTGCTCCAGATGTAAGGATGGGCCAGAACAAGCCCCCGCCTCACAGAGATGCAGGTGATGGGTGCCTGGAGCAAGACTGGGGTGGGGACTGGCAACTGGGAGTGCAAGGGAGGGGCTCCTGCCTGCAGCCTGGGGTGTGGGCAGGGGAGCAGAGGCCTGTCGGAGCTGAGTGTGTGAACTTACCTTGAACAAGAGCGTCTTGGCTGAGGAAATGGTGACAGCAAAGGCCCCGAGGTGGCATGTGCTCCACACTTTCTAGAAAAGCCAGGAGCTGGTAGGTGTCTTTATGTATTACACATAAATACATGCACAGAAACAAATTGTGCTGGCTAGTTACCATGTAGGATGGTAAAACTGTCCTACCTGAGGTGGCCAGTCTGCCTGACCTAGGGCAGTTCACATCCCCCCACCCAGGAGCAGGAGCCACGGAGCAGCTGAGGACTGAGATGCTGCAGAGTCCACCAGGCACAACGGTCCCGTCCCCACGGACAGCCACTCTACCTCCCAGACCGCCGTCACAGCCGTGTATGGCTTTGTGCCGGGGCTGTCTGTGTCTATTCTGAGTCTGGGTCGCCAGGCAGTCTGCAGGTGCTCAGGGACCAGCTGTGGACTTGGACATTCTGCTGTGGTCACTGCACTTCTCTGAGCATCCCTTTAACCACTAAAATTGGGATCTAATAACTGGTAACAGGTAGCATGCAGGGCTGTGGGGAGAAAACCCAGACGGCCAGAGTGTGCTGGGCTGAACTGCCTCCCCGAAAAGTCGCACACGGCGTCCTGGCCCCCAGCCCCTCAGGGTGTGACCTTATTAGGAGAGAAAGAGGTGGTTAAGGTAAAAGGAGGTTACTGGGTGGGCTCCGCTCCCGTCTGACCGGGGCACAGACAGACACAGAGGGGTGACCTGTGAGGACGCAGGGAGGGCACACACAGTGAAGGACAGAGGCCTCAGAAACAGCCCGAGGACTCCTTGACCTCTGACTTCTGGTGTCCAGGATACGCACAGGTTTCAATGCAACCCCCTGGCCTGCTCTGTCACAGCAGCCTGAGCGGACCGAGACTGTCAGGGGTCACGGTCGTCTGGCGAAGTTCACTGCAGAAAACTCCAGGGAGGCGCCACGGTCAGCCATGGAGGTCTGGGGTGACCACAGACTAGCCACCCCCCAGCTGCTCTCCTTCTGTGTGTTTGACAGAATTTGACTCATCTCTGAACTAGCTCAGGAGCTCAGCAGGGTCAGGGTGTTGTAACGTTCTATCTGAGTGTGTGTTTGCTGTTTCTTAATCCCCAAAGCTCCATGGCTTGTGCCCAGCTGGGGTGGGGGACACTGTCCTGGGGGCAGTGTGGGGACCTGGGAGAGTACTTGGCGGCTGATTGGCCTCATGGCAGCCCTGTTCTGCTGCCTCCCTCCCTAAGTCCTGGTGTCAGGGCAGGGCAGGGCACCCACAGTGTCCTTCAGGAGGCAGTCAGGCTCCTGCAGGGTTTCTGGGTAGCAGTGGCAGGTGTTGCTGACCCTGTGCCCCATCTGTAGCTGTTCCCATCAGTCTGTGCTGGCTGACCACAAACCCCCTCAAGCATCTGCATTCCTTGTTCTCAGGCAAGTAGCAGCCGCAGGCAGGGAAGCTATGATCACCAGGGCACTAACACCCCAGGAGCATCCTCCTTGGTGAGGGCAGGAGGCTATCTCTAGTGAGGTGGCACTGAGGGTCCTTCTATTCCCCCTCCCAGTGAGGCTGCACCCCCATTGCCTCAGAGGCAAATTCTCACCCCGGGCCAGTGTTCTGGGGCTGCCCTAACAAAATAACAAACTGGGTGGCTTAAAATAACAGAAACGTATTCTCTCACAGCCCTGGAGACGTGGAGTCTGGATCTAAGGTGTTGGCAGAGTGACCCTCTCCGAACCCTCTGGAGAAGGGGCCTGTCCACCACTGCCGGCTCTCGTTGGCCAGGTGGCCCCTGGCTTTTGGCAGCTTCGCCCCAACCTCTGTCTCAGGTCTCCCACACTGTCTGTCCCACCCCACCTGATGTGTCTGTACCTGTGTCTCTCTTTCCTCCTGTAATAAGGACACCGGTCATGCTAGACCCGGGCCACCCTACCTGGGCACGCCTTGATGCTGATTATGTCCGTAAAGACCATTTCCCAACAAGGTTCCACTCACAAGTACTGCAGTTAGGACACCTACATATCTTCCTGGGGACACACTTCAACCCAGACACCCTCTGTCCACTGAGTTGGAAGCACTCCAGGTTGAGATGTGCTGGCTTATTCAACAGAAAATGTGCCTGTATCTTCCCGGTAAGCGCCCGGAGCCCAGGACACCTAGAGAACACATCTGCTATTGGAAGCAGGAAGGTCACCCTGGGGCTGCTCTAGAGGTGGGCAGAGGGACACAGTGGGTTTTATCTGCTGTGTCCCGTATACAGAGTGCTTTCCACCTGTCACTTGTCACGGTGGGACCTCTGAAGCAGACTTCCTGGCATGAGGACCTAGAAGCAGGTGTTTTATTTGGGACCTGAGCAGGTGATGAGAGGATGCAGGGGAGGGGCATCCCAAGAACGGTGCCTCTGGGGCAATCTTGCTTAATTAACAGAACTTTCCCTTGGCCCTCCCCAGACCTCAGGAGAGGGCCCAGTTTTTACTCAGCAGGTGGCCACAGAGTCTAAACGTGCCTCATTCTACCACATGCCAAACTTAAGTCCCATAAAGGGGAAAGCAGGGGAGGAAATCCACATCCCACTGGATGCTTGGGGATGGGGCGGGGACCAGGAGTCCACCCACCTAGCCTGCTCTGGTGAGTCCTACTTTCTAAACTTGTGGGAGGCCACAGCAAAAGCCAAAAGGCTCATGAATTCCCAAGAGGCTTTGGGGAAGTAAACAAAGAGGAATTCAAGGTCAGAGGCAGACCATTTTCTCTCTTGGTGGGAGGACAGATGTCTGCCTGAGGACAGCCCCAGGAGTGGTTATGCAGGTTGGGCAGAAGAGCACGGCAGAGGAGCCAGAGAGGGGACGGCCAACTCTAGAGCCAGACGCATGCTAGAGCATGTGGGCTGCTTGAGAAAGAGACCCCTCTCAGCATTGGACCCCTGGACATGCCAGGGTGCTGACCTGGAGCTTCCAGACAGGCAAAATCACCAAACCACTCTGGATCGGTAGCCTGTGTGCAAGTCTCTAGTACAAACTCCCATCTTCTTTTCAGTTTATAACCTGTGCCATCCACACCTACTATAAGAAGGAGGAAAAAGACAGAAAAAGTTGGGACCAAAAACATTCATATGCCACCACCCAGATAGGCTTACTGCTGGCAGGTATGTGGGTTTCTGTTAAATTCTAGACATAGTTGAGATTCCCCTCCAGAGAGTTTTAAATCCAGAGTTTCCCCACTTGCATGTTAAAAGATAAACGTTGCCCTGTATGTGTGTAAACTCTTTGCCAATATAATTTAATTTATGCATAATGCACTATATGGTTACATGATAGTTTACCGAACCATTTACCGAACCACACTATTATTGTTGAACTGGTACAATACTCTGTCTTTTGTTTGTTCCAATAATGGTCCCATTGTATTAATGCTGAACACTGATTTTGTAGTTAAGATCACATTCTTAGGCTGTTTTCCTTTAAGAGTAATTACTTGGAGAGAAGCACGATGTCTGTGTTTGCACTCACGTGTGACTGCATGCACACGTGCCTTCACACTCACACACACATAAATCTACATGTGTGACCACGGGCACACGTGCCTTCACACTCAAACACACATACATCTTGGATTCTAATTTGGTCTCTGCCACTAACTAGTAAGTATCAACTTGGTCAAGTCACTTTAACCTTTCTGGATCTGGCTGTTTCGCGTTTGTGAAATGAGCCATCAAGGGTAATGGCTGCTGGTTCCCTCAGCTGGAGTACGGGAATCATTGTTCACAAAGGCTGTAGGTGGCTCTTTCAGTGGCAGACTTCGGCCACGCAGGTAGGCGTCTGTCTGCACATATGCTTGTGCATGTCTGACTAGCTCCTTTGTTACAATACTTCTCATACATGTCCCCAGTAGGATCCATGTGTTAACAGTCTGTAAGGTTCAGTTAGAAAATAACACAGCCTCTGGCTGTGACGTCAGCCCTGATGACTTCTCCTAGATTTCCCGAAGCATCAGTGTCTCTCACTGTTGAGGCCTACAGGGAGAAGAAAGGGGGTGGCTTTACACTCACTTCTGAGAAGTACACAGACGTGTTCTGAGTGTGAAAGACCCACGTGAGCCTCATCTGGTCTCTCCAAACCTCTCCTGCCCACAGATTTTGGGAGCCGGGGAGCAGGTGTCAAGGATGGTGGGCGTCAGATTACTGGGCCACCCTGGAGAAGCAGGCCTGAGAGAGGAGGGCCAGCTGGCTCTGCAGAGAGTAGTGAAGATCACTTTAATCATGCCCCAGGCCCCTTTCCATTTTCTTTTTCCCCATTTTTTCCATAAGGCCTTGAATTAAAGAGCAGAAATGAAAGAGTTAACCAAAATTCCCTAGGCATCTCTAAACTAGGGAAAGAAACTGATGGTTGGATCACAAACAATGTACAAGAGAGTTTTGTGGAGGTGGATTTGCAAGGATTTGTCTGTGGGAGCCTCGCTGACCAGCTGCAGGGCAGGAAAGCCACATTCCAAGAACATCTGGGAGAAGTGGGGATTTCCACTCTTCCAGGGTTTAGAATAACCCATCTAAACTCTGGACCCCTGGGACCGTGACAGCCAGCCTGGCCTTGGTGTCTTCAGGCTGTTCACCTGTAGCAGGCTCTTTGGCGGAAGGCCTGGCCCCCTTCCTTCTGCTGCCCCAGTGAGCTGTGAGCTCTTCAAGTTGCCCGTAGGTGACTTGAAGCGTCCCCAGCAGTGGCATGCCTGTGGGACACTGAGGCAACCCACACAAGCTTCTCCACGTGATGGAGATCACCAAGGCGACAGAACTGAGGTCCCAGGGACTCGTGCGACTGAGTCCAAGTCAAAGCAGGCCACGTAGGAGTGGATGACAGTGGGGTGGGGGATAACAACAAACAGGCCTTCATACAACACAACCTAAAAACTGTCTCCGCTTTGCTGTTTCTACTCTCTCAGCGTCCGTGAGTTAGTTTGTACTAGCACCTTACATGGGTGTAACTAAAAATTGAGGCTCAGAGAAGAAACACGCCTAATGCAAAGTTTAGTTTGAAGGTAGCCACCAGTCTTGCAGCAGATAGCCTGATTCCCAATCCCGCTGTCTTTCTGAAAGTAGGAGTTTAACTAGTAACATTGGATGAGAAGAAAAAAACTGTGCAGGATACTATGACACTCACTGCTGTGGCGTGTGGCCCCAGAGGCCAGATTGGAGCACCAGGAGCTGCTTCTGCACCAAAACCAGTGAGGAAACTCCTGGGCCATGAAACTGCTTCCAGTGTATCTCATGATGTTTGTCCTCACCTCCCCTACTGCCTCTGTCCTATTGCTCAGCAGTGGTCAGCAGTGGTCCACAGACAGGGAGCCCAGGGTGCCCAGCAAGGTGACACGGCCCCTGCAGACAGGCTGAGTGGCAGGTACAGTGTGTGGTGTGAACAGCAGCTGACAGGCGAGGCTGACACCATTTCCTGGCCCTTGATTCTAACAGAACAAGAACTTGACCAGTTTCCTGAAATCCCTGCCCTACACCAGCAGCAAGCATGCTGTGCTTCCGTGATTAGCTGGTAGATGGGACCGAAGTCGGGCCTCTCTGCTCTCCCCGCCAGGGATTCCAGTGTCCTCCCCGGCTAACTCTTGGGCCTGTCTACCCACCAGCACGCTGTGCCACACATTTAACCCGTAGTTGTCCTCAAACTGCTTCACCTGCTACCTCTTCTCAGCCTATAGATTTCAGGAGCAGAGGCCTCAGTGCCTGGGAGGGGTGCTCTGGCCTTGCTGACTGCACTTGTTTGCAAGAGCTGATTGCAAAATTCTCAGGAATCATGCAAGCTGGGTCTTTCACATAGTCATCATTCAAAATCAACCATGTAAGCTTAGAAGTAAATAAATGACGTTTGAAAAGGTAATAGATAGGAAAAACTCACTAATACCTAACAATTTTTACTGTAGTCTGTGCTCTGCAGTTATTTACGTCTATGATGTTCACATACAGACTTTTTTTTTTTTTCTTGCAGTTTTGGCTGGGGCTGGGTTTGAACCCGCCACCTCCGGCATATGGGGCTGGGGCCCTACTCCTTTGAGCCACAGGTGCCGCCCGACATGTGGACACATTTAATGGTGGGGTTCCACATTTCTCCCTTGCCCACTGTACGCTCAGTAACACCACATGGTAGGCTGAAACTGGCCATGGTAGAGTTATTTACATCATAGGAAGAGTCAAATGCTACAGATGGAGCTTGTTTTCCTGGAGGGCTGCAGTTAGTAATCTACTGAGACGCCCTGCTCCTGGCACCTCCCTGGTGTTCTCCTCCAGAGAAGTACCTCTGCGCTTTCCCCAGACTTCCTTACTCTGGGAGAACTTGCTGAGCATCCATGAGGAGAGCCCTGGCTGACGCACTTGGAAACCCATCTCCAGCAGTGTGGTGGCCACTTTGGTCTTGTCCTCTAACTGCCTGCCCATGCTGTTGGACCTCCTGCTCCGGGTGTCATGGACCAGGCAGCGTGGTGGGGGCAAAGGGCCTGGAGTTCAAATGCCCCCTCAGCCCTGGCCTGGGCATGTACCACAGTGACCGGGTTCAAATGCCCCCTCCCTCGGCCCTGGCCTTGGCATGCACCCCAGTGACCAAGTTCCAATGCCCCTTCCCCCGTTGCCCTGGCCTTCGCATGCACCCCACTGACCGGGTTTGTAGGTCAGTGCACTGCTCTTCTCCAAGGGCAATCATGAAGATGAGACACAGGAGAATCGACAGTCTAATTCCTCATCACTGACCCTGGGTTAACCCGGGCTCCCCTCACAAGCACTTCCCTGCCTGCCTGGGCCGCTGCTCCTGGCTTCCGAGTGTGCAAAGGCCAGTGTTGGATGTGAGCGAGTCTGGGGTCCAGCCAGTGAAAGGTCCCTGCGTGTTTTTTTGGGGAATTAAGTAGAGAATGAGGGGCAACTGCTAGCCAGGGTTGGAACCCTGAGTTTGGCATCCAGTGTGAACTTCAGTAGGCAGAAGTTGCTGGGTGATCAGACAATTGGAGGAGCAAAGAAAGTGTCAACCAAATTGTCCCACAGCCTCACCTGGGGACAGTCCCAGGCCAGCTGGGCTGGCCTCCACCCAGCTATAAGACTGACCCTCGTTCCTTGTTCTCTCTCGTCCGGGCCCTGACCTTGCCTCACAGCTCCCTGGGCCCAGCGATCTCTGGGAGTTTCTGGTCCCGGGAGCTGTCAGACATGTGAGTCAGTGCTTGGTTTATAAACCACAGCAAACAACATTCGCCAAACCCTTTTTTTACTTCCACAAAAGCTCCCCTCTTCTGAGATGAGATTTTGCAATGAACTGCTGTTATTGCTATGATTCTGTAGGTCATTACATAAAAGTCACAACAATTAGATAAGAGGCCCAGGGAAGAAAGAATCCTTTTGACAATCATTGCTTAATTCTGCACTAAAGCCATTACTCAGTCACTGCTCATTTCATGTAATAAATGTGTTCCAGGGCAGTTTGCCACATAAGATTTGTTTGTCAGAGCAAATCTGTAATCTCCATTAATTTCTATGTTTATGTAAGTTTTCATGGGAAGAAAGAATTAGTCCTTAAACTCTAGCCCAGATGGTGCTCTGCCAATTCCTTTCTTGCAATTTTAACTTTTTATAATGGAGTTTTTATTTTTCAATTTGAGACAGGATCATACTCTGTTGCCCAGGCTAGAGTGCAATGGTGCAATCATAGCTCACTGCAGCCTCCAATTCCTGGGCTCAAGTTATCCTCCACCTCAGCTTCTGAAGCAGCTGGGACTATAGGTGCATGTCATCACCCCTGGGTAATTTTTCTGTGTTTTTTTTTTTTAGAGATGGGGTCTTGCTATGTTGCCCAGGTTGGTTTTGAACCTCTGGGCTCAAGTGCTCTGCCTGCCTTAGCATCCTGAGTAGCTGAGGCTACAGGTGCATGTCACCAAGCCTGGATAATTTTTAAATTTTTTTTGAAGAAACACAGTCTCACCCAGATGGGTCTTGAACTCTTGAACTCCACTTTAGCCTCTCAAAGTGCTGGAGTTACAGGCATGAACCACCGTGCCCAGCCATATAACAAACATTTTCGAGCACAGATAGATGTTGAGAGTGACGTAGTGGTAATTAATACTGCAGCAAGCTCTGTGCACCATCACTCAGCCTCACAAGCTCACTGCATAGCCCACCCCAATCCATCTGCACCAACAATTCTTCCAGCCACTGTGAGAAACAAATCCCAGACAGGATAATAGTTCATCATCTGCAAATATCTCAGAAAATATCTCTCAAAAATAAAGCATCTTTTAAAATGTATAGTCTGACAGCACCGACATACCTAAAACTCTATAATCACCGTCACAGACCCAACCCAAGGTTCATGTTACCTTCATTTTTCTTTAAGCAATTTTTTTTTTTTTTTTGAGACAGAGCCTCAAGCTGTCACCCTGGATAGAGTGCCGTGGCATCACAGCTCACAGCAACCTCCAATTCCTGGGCTCAAGCGAGTCTCTTGCCTCTGCCTCCCAAGTAGCTGGGACTACAGGC
>CAUYRH010047418.1:0-16353 GCA_963574655.1 Perodicticus potto
TATAGTGATTAAGAAAATGCTATGAGGGCTATCTCTCACAGTACGATCAAAATGTTTCTGATTGTATATGAAGCACATTCTGCCCTATGATTGCACCAATGTACACAATTATGATTGAATAAAATTATTTAAAAAAAAAAAGTACTGCTAGTAACCTAGATTGTACTTACCCTCCTTTCTAAAAATTGTGATGCCCATAAACAATTCTAGGTCTACTTTTATCTGCAGCATTTAAAAAATTCTCTGGAAGTGAATACCTGATCAATATGTTAAATGTCTCACAACCATCATTTTCATAGATGGCTAAAATCACTTCCATTTCCAGGTATGCACAATACCACATATATTTATGAAAACACACATCTGCCTATATTGCAACCATCAATTTAAGGTGTTAGTTTCTAGCTCTTCAATTTATTATTTACATATACCATGTATTATTTATCTATAGTTAACTTCTCTATATAATATTACCCACTGCATAGATTGGGAGGAAGTTTAAATATGATAATTTATGAAGTTAATTTTACTTTGTATTATAAATGAAATTGTAGCTCTCTTTTTGACACACACGTAATCTCAATATTTTCTCTATATACCTGTACACATATAGTACTTTTTTCTGTTTGAAATTTCAAAAATAAATATCATAAAATTGAAAACTGACCAAAATTTTAAATAGATGGCCTTTAGAATTCATTTTAAGTTGCACAATAAAGTATTTTCTCAAAGCTATTCATATACCAAAATGCACAAAAGATATTCCCGGAATATTTTTGAATAATGATAATCACTATTAATGTGTTACTTTGTTTAGTTAGTATAGGCCCAAGGGAAAGTTTTCTCACTAACTGGAAAATCTTCCTGAGGAAATTTTACTATTTTGCTTTTCCAATTAGAGTCCATAGATGAATTAGAAGGGATGGTGCTGTGAAGAGTTGAATATTATTTAGAAAGCCTGAAATTGAACACTAGGTGGCGTGGAAATGCCAGATCAAGAATTTATGATTTAGAGTTCCAAATTTTTGATACTCAACTTTCTTGTTTGTAATTTTGGGTATGTGCTTGCTCGATTGTTTGTTTTAAAACTTCAAAAATGAAATAAACTGGTAACCTCAATAATTTGTCAATTTTCCCTGGTCCTACAAATGTGTGATAATTGTATCAAAGTTGCTCTTAGCACACTGACTAGCAGGCTACATGTAAGACCTGCCCAGGACTTTCTTATTTACCATAATATGCCCAATGATTGGGACACAGTATTCCACAAGTATGTTGTGTTGAATGAGTTAACCACATAAAGCAGCCAAATTTAGGAATTAATGTGCACAACATGTATTACCTGTTCATCATTGGTCTTTTCTTTTGCATTTGTCCTTTCTAGATCCTCTTTCTTATTTTTTTCAGCTGCTTCTCTTTCCCTGGAACAAAAGATGGAAAGAAACTCTTTGACCAAAGTGAACAAGTGCCTCATTAATTACTAGATCTACTTTTAAAGCAATTGTCTTTTTTTTTTCAAACTGATAAGAAATCACTATTATACCTTAAGATTCCTGGCCAAAAACTCACTTTTGGAAAATACTCACAGTTTTTCCTTACACATAGCACACTTATTGCCATGCATCTTGCCATCTGGACCCCGGACAGGGTCACTTTCTCGAGTGCAGATAAGCTTCCCATCTTTCATTTGGCTTTTATACTCATCACATGTACTCTGAAAAGATGAAAAGATTATACAGTAAATGTGTTTTTACATAGTATTTATTGAATTGTCAGTCACTTAACCTTGTTGCAATAGTCATAATAAGGGCCCACAAAGACATCCATGTTCTCATTTCTAGAACCTATGAATATGTTGCTTTACAGGGAAAAGAGGGATTATGATTGAGTATAGAATTGAAGTTGCCAATCTGCTCAGTTTGAAATGAGGTTTTCCTGGATTATCTGAGTGGGCCAAATTTTACCACAGGGTTCTCATCCAAGAATGAAGGAGACAGGGGAGTCAATGTCAGAATGATAGAGCTTGAGAAAGGCACGCCTGGCCATTGCTGACATTAGAGGTGGCCACAGCTGAGGAATGCAGGTACCCTCTAGAAGTCAGAAAAAGGAAAGAAATGGATTGTCCTCTACAGCCTCCACAAAAACAAAAACAAATAACACAAACAAAAAAACTCCACAACTGTATGGATATCTTGGATTTTAGCACAGAAAGATCCATTTAGAACCTCTGACCTCCAGAAATATAAGATAATACATTTGTTCTGTTGTGAGCCACTGTTTGTAAGAATTTGTTATAGTAGCAATAACAAATTAATGTACTTTACGAACTGCACATTACTTATTTATAAAATAAGATTAAGAAGTCTCATTTGGCTACATATGGTACCTCACACCTGTATTCCTAGCACTCTGGTAGGCCAAGGCTGGAAGATCAGGAGTTTGAGACCAGCCTGAGCAAGAGTGAGACCTCATCACTACTAAAAATAGGAAAATTAGCCAGGCATAGTTGCACACACCTAGAGTCCCAGCTACTCAGAAGGCCGAAGGAAGAAGATCACTTAAACCTAGGAGTTTGAAGTTTCTGTGAACAAGGTTGATACCATAGCACTCTAGCCCAGGTGTCAGAGCAAGACTCTGTCAAACACAAAACAAAACACCTATTTGGTTGGCCAGGCTGCTGAAAAAATTAAATAAACTACAATTTATAAAAGTGGTAAAAGATTTTCATTTTAACAAGTTACCAGTGATATTCACATTAATGAAGGCTCCTGGCCTTCTAAGGGCAAGATCCCTTTTGGCCATATTGACATGCTCTTCTCATATTTTTTCACAGCCAAGAATTGATTTATATAAAGACCATTTTTACCAAGACATAATTAATGACTCACCTTCGCAGTTTCATTTGACCTGAAGCCAGACTGCTCATTTTTTTTCTCTGCTTCTCTTTCCCTAGATGAGAAAAGAATCAGTAGTCATCTTGTTAACACTACTCAGGTTTGGAAGGAACTCAAGAGTTCATACATCCTTAAACACCTTCTTTACAGGAAATCTCTTTGTACCTCTTTGAGGGGGACAGTCAGCTGGGTTATTAAGTTCCTGGTACAAGATGCCCCCTCATCACAAAATAGATATTCTATGTAGATTGTCTCATGTAATTACAAAATCTGTAGATCATCCCAGGTAATTACAAAGTCTCCTTTATTTGTGTTTAAACTTATCTCTTTCCAACTTTCTTCCTTCTTTATTATTTCACATGCTCAGAACAACACAGGTCCAGCCTGATGAACCAATTACCTCTTAACCAGTGATAGAAAGGTAATTTTCCTATCTATAACTATAGAAAGGCAATTTTCATATCTTCATAGTTTCCTTAGTTTCTTATCCTTTTCTTCCTAAGTTATATGTTTTAATTTTTCCATCCACTCCCCATACTGGTTCCTTGATTTTCAAGTCAACTGATTTTAACATTCCTTGCTTAAAGTGTGGGGCCCAACATAGAAAAAAAAAAAGTAATTTAGGGATGACCCTGGGATCATGCTTTTTTTTTTGTTTTTCTTATAAAAAATTTCTGCTAGTGGTTTTAAGCTTTTATGTGCATTAAAAATCACCAAAGAGATGTCAGAAATTCACATTCTCTAACCATCCCAACAGTTTTATTCACAATATCTGAAGTAGGCTCAGTAACTTGATTTTTAACAAGCCAGTTGATTCTGATGCAGTTGGCCTAAGATCCAAATAGAGTTGTCCCTCTGCAGATGTAGGGGATTGGTTCCAAGATTCCCTTCCTCCTTGCATAAACAAAAATTCCCACATACTCAAGTCCTGCAGTTGGCCCTGTGGAACCCACCTATATCAAAAGTTGGCCCCTAAATAAAATATATCTGGGTTTTGCATCCCAAGAATACTGTATTTTCAATCTGTATTTGACTGAAGAAAATCTGGGTATAAGTTGACCCACGCAATTCAGACCCATGTTGTTTCAAGATCAACTGTACTGAAAAACTCTAGTTTATGTTATTTGTCTCTCAAACTTTCACTTGTGTTTTCACATAAAATAAAGCATGAATATGTATGTATATAATATTATATGTATATATACACATGCACATGTATATTTCAGTTTCTTAGGGAACTCCCTTTAAGTGTGTAAGAGATAGGGAAGTGCGGGTAAAATACACATTGAAGATTTAAATTTAAAGTCATGCAGTTTTAATCATATAAGCTATTGGAGAAAAAGAATGCCTATAATCATTCAGTTTCATGAAATTCCAATCATAGTCATAGCCGCCCAAAAGCCTTCAGTAGTCTCTGATCACACAGATATAATCTAATGTCTCTCTCATGATTCCAAATAATCTTTCCAGACTTATTTCTTGCAGTTCTCTCCATCCTCAATAATCTTGAGACATAGTGACCTCCTTTCTGTCCCTTGAGCTTGTTAATTTCATACATCTCAGCAGTTCTCGCATTGGCTCTTGCTCTGCCTGAACTTTCTTCTTCCAGATATTCCTATTTACTTGCTCTACAGGTCTTCCTCACATGGGAAAACTTCACAGAACACCATAAATAAAATAGCAGCTCCAGTCCGTTTCTGTTATCTCGTCCTACCTTAGTTGTATTACTATCTGGCCTTATATTATACATAGTTATTTGGTTTGTTTCCTATTATCTGCCTTCACTACATTATACATATTACAGTTTCATAATGGCAGTAACTTGGTCATGTTCACTTTCTATCTGTTTATGAAGAATGTCTGTTCATTCTTCTATCTGTTTATGAAGAATGTCTGTTACGTTACAGGCAGTTGAAAACCACTTGTAAGATGAACGGTCTCCAAAGATTGTTAAAAAACAATTCCACATATTTTTTTTATCTTTGCTGCTATTAACTTCAGGTAAGTATTTTAAAATAGTAAATTTTTATCTTAAAAATTTCTGCATTTAAAAATCATTGTTTGTTCCTTTACAAAGTTCTCCAGTATTAATATGTGATAAAGAAAGTCATAAGTGAAGAACTATCTCAGATTCGTATCTATAAAACATTAATTGTATAAAACTAATAAAAGCATTATAAACATTTGTGAAATACACAGAAACTGAATGCTATAGTTAAGAGCACTTTAATATGTTTTAAAACTACAGGTACTCTTCAAAGTCACCTAGAACTATTTCATTTTACAGATGGGATTAATAGTAGCTATGTTGCCCCAATAACCCTAATCAAAAGTGGCTGAGCTCGATCATAAAGCACTCCAATTTAAAATCATTCACCCAGGAAAAATAAATAGAAGAAACAGAATATAGAGTGTGCAAAAAAGTGTGTCTCATGCATATGACAAGACACCAGCTCTCTTAAATCATGCTCACCAACTATTCCTAATGACATTGTAAAGTACTCCAAGGATTCAGACACAAGGAAGACCAATTATTTCTCCGATGGCACTTAGAGGTCACAAAATTAAAAGAGTGAGTGTCAGCTACTTAATTAGTGCTACTTCTAGGGTTCATTGTTCCTCAGGCTTGTAAGAGTAAAAGATAATATTTGGGAACTAACAAAAAAAATAATTTTCATGGAGGGAAGCATAGAAAATCAGAAATGTCCGTTAATTTAGGAGGAATATCAGACTATCTTTCAGACACGCATGTGAGAGAAAAACTTACAGAATCTCTTTACACATGGTGCACTTATTGTTGTAGGATTTGCCATTGGCACCACGCACAGGATCGATCTCCCGAGTACAGGTGAGTTTTCCATTTTTCATTTTATCTCGAAACTCAGCACATTGGTCCTAAAAAAGGAGAAGAAAGCAAGGGTCCTGGATTACTTAGTCTATCATATTGTCATTAAATTTGTTAAACAATTCCTGTAAGAAAATTTCCCATCAGCCCCCATCAACCTTCACCAACCTCCCTTTAAAATAATTGTAATATTTAGGACTTCTAGCCCCAGAGAAAGAGTAGGTAGAATTGTCCATATATTAATTATCAGAGGTGAATAGTCATGGCTACTAATAATGTTTCTTTCTACATAGGGAAATTATAAAAATGGCTGGAAATTAACAGCATGGATTCAATATTGTCAAACTATCACCCACAGGTGTAATTTTCCTTGCTGCCTGCTTTTACATATAAGATTTGATCAAAACACATCCTCACTCATTTACTTAGATATTATTTATGCCTTCTTTTCCACAATAGGCACAATATAACCCATAATGCCTACAATATTTACCATCTGGTTTTTTACAGAAAAACATGCTGACCTCTGGTATAGATAAACGGGAGAATAAAATGCTGGGAGAAAAGTTATACAAAATGTTAAGGAAAGTAGGCTTGACCAAGTTACGGTAGAGACAGACAAAAATTTTTAACAAGTCTATTCCTGTTTAGGAAAACTCAGCCTCCTAAAGCAAAAAAGATTAAAAACAAAGAAACAAAACAAAACACCGGAAAGGCTAGCATTTATCAAAGGTAAATATGGGGTCTGTGTCAAACTTAGAAGTGAAGAGATGGTCTTGATGTTCTGAGGCATAAGATAAATAATAGTTATAGTCTTATGTTTTTATTTGTTTGTTTGTTTTTTGAGAGTGTCTCACTTTGTCACCCTCAGTAGAGTGCTGTGATTTCACAGCTCACAGCAGCCTTGAACTCTTAGGCTTAAGCAATTCTCTTGCCTCAGCCTCCCAAGTAGCTGGGACTAGAGTCACCCCTTACAACCCCTGGCTATTTTTTTGTTTCAGTTATTATTGTTTCAGCTGGTCCAGGCAGAGTTCCAACCCGTCAGCCTCAATGTATGTAGCTGGTGCCTTACCCACTGAGCTACAGGCACCAGTTATAGACTTACGATGGGGTGTTCACACAATCAAATAATGATATTACACGCAATATTATGATACTTAAAAATGTCTTTAGGAGGCTGCTAGACATTTGCCTAAGTTATTTTATCTTATCCTAATATGAATACTTCTAAATAAGGGACTCTAGAGTTACGTGAGATGAAGTGATCTACTTAGTGGTTCACAATCCAAGTGGTAAGTCAGGATTGCAACCCAAACTATCTGACTCTAAAGCCTATGCCTTTTTGCCACATTCTTCTGCCTTGGATCAATAGAAAAGACACCTCAAAAAAGTGGCTCCATCCACAGCAACAAAGAATAATGAAAGAAAATGAAGAGTTTATGACACTGATGAAAATGATTGTTGACATGAGGGCTAGATTACGGTAAGGATAACTCTGAAGACTGGGTTAAGGTCAGCACACTGTTAATTATTTTCAGGTTTAAAGAAGTTAAAATGAATCCAAGAGAGGGGAAAAATTGCTCCTCACATACCCTACAGCCTTAATCAAGAGGAAACTCCTCTGTTCTTCCAAGGGTGCTTTCTGACCCAGCACTGCATCATTCCCTTGGGTGACACGAGCCATGTCAGCACCCCACCATCAACGAGCTGAGCTCGCTCTGGTCATTGAAATTAGAGGTAGGTCTCACCTGAGCATTCCCTCCCCCACCTCCATGGGAACCATATCCTGCAGCATTTCTCTGATCTTCCTGTTCTTTCCTCTTTCTTTCTTCATCTTCTTTCTGGCTGGAAATTAGAAAGTGGGCAGTAGGAAATAATAGATTACAGAGAGTGCAGTGTATTTCTGTGAATTTCTCATCAAATCAGATACATATCAGAATTCACCAGCATTTATTTAGCATCTTTTATATTGCAGGCCTTCTCCAAAAATAAAAAGATAAACGATGTGGAATCCTTCACCCAGAAGACCTCTTACTATAGTGAAAGAAACCCAGCATGCACATTTCCACAAACAAGACATGGTAAGTAATTAATCAGCCCTTCCCATATATCCATTGGGGATCTCCAGCTGTGTTTACCATACATATATTCAAGAAGTCTACTGAATGTATCTTTTTACTTCTGGATTTTCCACATTTCATAAAGAATGAAACATTGAAATCATCTCTCATAGCTGTACCCACATAACACTGATTCCACCCTCACAGTGATCCACTCCTGTTCACCTTGACCCACTCACCTTCTATCCTACAGCCCTTCCTTCTCTTTTTACTGGTGACATATGAATCTTCCTAAAGAAGTACATTTATGCCACCTATTCTCCTACCTGAAAAATTTTAGTGGCTTCCCATTACATATAGCATTGACCTTAAAATATTCACTCTGGCATTCAAAGTTCATAAAGTTGGTAAATTCTAGCTAAACTAAATGACTTGATTTTCACTCTAAATACTACAGTTTTCTTAATCTCCTATACTGTTCTCTGTTTCTCCGCTCATTCTTTTCTGTCATGTCCATTTCATATCCAAATTTTACAGCCCAGTTCAACCCCCCATAAAACTTTCTATTAATTATCCTTTCCCTGAAGTACCATAACAAAAAATACACAGAATTTCTCCTTTGTATTATATTCCTTTATGTCTGCGTTTAATCCCTAGTGGACTGTCTGATTTCTGAGAAGCGTGTCTGTTTTATTCATTTTTGCATAATCATTATACACACCGTACAATGTAGATGTTAAACAAATGTGTGTTAAATGATTTAACTATCTTAAGTGCACTTCCAAAGTTTGTGTAAAGAGCGACTTTTCATTTCCTGAAAATGTGATATTTTAAAAAATGTAGGTGAGGAATTAGATTGACACTAAAATCTGTATGGTTTTCTTCCCATTGAGAATTCCAAGATAATGTAAGGGATTCACTTGACAGCAGAGGACTTGGGATTTTATTAGAAAATGGTGGCAGGGAGTGGTGGCTTATGCCTATAATCTTAGCACTCTGGAAGGCTGAGACAGGGGGATTCCTTGAGGCCAGAAGTTCAAGAATCAGCCTGAGCAAGAGGGAAACACTATGTATACTAAAAATAGAAAAATCAGGCAGATGTTGTGGCAGGTGGCTGTAATCCCACCTACTCGAGATGTTGAGGCAGGAGAATCACTTAAACCCAGGAATTTGAAATTGCTGTAAGCTAGGTTGATGCCACTGCACTCTAGCCTGCAACTGAGTGAGGCGCTATCAGAGACAGAGAGAGAGAGAGAGAGAGAGAGAGAGAGAGAGAGAAAGAAAGAGAAAAAAGAGAATGGAAGAAAGGAAGGGAGGGAGGGAAAGAAGGAAAGAAAGAGAAAAGAAAATGGTAGTTTCTATTCCTGAACTAACAGAGAATGTAATGTAATGACCTAGGAATACATTATCTATTTCTAGAACTATAAATCTTGGCCATTATAAAGAAAGCTTCACGTCAAATGCTTTACGGATAATCATTTGTTTCTTTTGTGTGTGCGGCAAGGATAACCCCAACACGTATTATCTGCCCTGCTCATTGTTCCCCCACTCTGCCAGTCCACAGCAAAGGCTTTGTGCACTCACAAGACTGCCTTACACATGGCACACTTGTTGCCATGGGTCTTGCCATCTGGGCCACGCACAGGATCATTCTCTCGTGTGCAGAAAAGATTTCCATTTTGTAAAAGACTCCGGAATTCATTGCATGCGTCCTAGAAATAGGAGAAAGGTAAGAGTTTGAGTATTTTCTTAGAAATTAGTTGGCTGGGTTCTTACTAAGCACTTTCTGGGGGGTAGGGGGAAGAAAAGAGAATGATCTGAGGACTTTTTTTCCTGGCAATTACATTATTTCATTCATATTAAATACCCAGGACTTGGAAAGAGGTTTGTTATTTCTTTTTCTTTGAGAGTTAGCCCCAAATTGAGACTAAGCCTGCAATCACACATACGATTAAATAAACTAATTTTTTCTGAGGATTGGTCACAGCCTTGGCTTGGGGGTTTGTTGTCTCTATGGTTTGATGTCTCTATCAGGTTAATGCAAAAGACACTGCACTGGTCTCAGAATTTAACAAATCAGGTGTGGATGTAGCCTCTAAGTCAACTGTGCATCCTGTCTCCCAATTCCTTTTATATCCTGCCTTCCAAGTCACTCAATTTTTATCGAAACACCAGCAGTGATAAAAATGTCACTACCTTCCCAACAGTTCGATCCAAAATTGTCACTGATGGTCACCAGATAGTTTCCACAAATAAGCCCTAGTTCTGCTTTTGGGGAATCTTAGGAAATTACTCTTGTCAATCTTATAGAATCCCTACTGTAAGGATCCTTTAATTTTCTTTGTCATTAACAATGAGATGTTTCTTTCTTCAGACCAGAGAAGTTAAAGTATTTTACTTCCTTCAGAGAAATCAAGGCTATTTTTCTTCTCCTACATGACAGTCCCTGAGATACTTGCAGTTAGCTTTCTTGTCCTCCCGCCCCTCCCTATATTCTCTTGCAAGAGTTAAACACACCCAGATAACTTCACTCATTCTGTTTATGACGTGGTTTCAACACCATTTCTCATTCTGAATTCTCCCCTTTTCCTAAAGAATCTAAACTTCTGTTCCAATAGTTTTTGATGAAGTCAGGGAAATGGCCACAACTTGGAATGCCCTACCTAGAGTCAGGTTCCTTAAACTCCAGAAAATATTATTTGGGAATGCTACTTTTTTGTTTTTTCTCCAAATTCTGGTACCAGAAAATAATCAAAGATACAGCAAGGTACCTGCACCTGGTTTGACCAAATATGGTAATCCAAACTAACACGGGAAATGCTGGAATTAGTGTCAGGAAATCTCGGTTTGTATTGCATTGTTTCCAGTTTGCAAATGTAAGAACTTTGAAATAACAAGATGTAGGAACTGACAACACCCCCACTAACTCTGTAAGCAAGTTCTTTCCTCTCTCTGAATTCTAAAACTTCATTTTAAAACACTGGAATAGAGTAAATGGGAAGTTTGCAAACTGGGACCTGTGAACAAAATCTGACCAACCACCTGCTTCTACAAATAAAGTTTTATTGTAACATAACCATGTTTATTTGCTTATGCACAATCTCTGGCTGCTGGCTGCTGTACAGCTATAATAATTATGACAGAGATTATATAGCTTCAGTGCCCAAAATATCTAGTATCTGTCCCTTAAAGATAAAGTTTCTCAACCCTGAACTAAAGGAACTCTGCGTTGCCTCACAATAATTACACAAGTTATATTAACAGAAATACTGCAAAACTTTCCCCTTCTGGTGCAGTGTGAACATTCTGAGACAACCACCTTTGTAGCATCTCTTTTAACTTTTGCTCTGGATTCTGCTTCTTCTTTTTCTTTTGCTTCTTGAAGACTATTAGAGAAGGGGAGGAAAAAAACAATTATTCATAGAACCCAATACATACTATCCTAAGAAGAAATTTCTCTAGATAAAAGTAATCCATTACTTCTATGTTTCCACCAACTTAGCTTGAGGGTAGAAAGGTAAATGCATGTCCCTTCATACCATTGTTCTTATTTATATTTCTTAAAGAATAAGATATATATGCTATAGCAGACCAGTCAATAAATTTTCACCCCTATACGATTTTTTTGTAACTAGAGATATCATCCTTCTCCCCGAAAAGAAGCTAGGATACTGATTAAATGTTAACGAATTTTCAATTTGTTTGCACCTAAATGATTACACCTTTGAATTATTCATAATAGTGACTTATATATGCAGAGGACAGAAGTCTTAGTCTTCTCATGCCCCTAACTCTGTGGCAATTTGTCCTTAGTACATGGTCTTTTCTTCATGGTGATTTAGGCATTTTTCAGAACACTGGAGAATAATATAAAGAAATGTGTAAGTATATGGCTTTATAACAGTAAAGCCCCTAACTTGATGCAAAGACAGCCTTTTTATCTACCTCCTGGAGAAAGCCTGTGATGTCACCCCTCTCACTCACCCAAGGTTTATCTTCCCCTACATTTAGCAGCAACAGTGGCTGAATCTACTCACAAGAAGGCCTCACACATGGAACAGGTGTTGCCATGGATTTTCCCATCTAGACCCTCGATAGGGTCGTTCTCCCTGGTGCAGGCGAGTCGTCCATTCCTCATGTACTGACGGTACTCACTGCACAGCTCCTGTCAAAGGAAGGAGGATTTAAGAATCGTATAACTATAAAATGGCCTGTTTTCCCTTGGGGATATACACTAGCACATGGGGAAGTAAATCTCAATGAAAATCAAGCTGTGGGGAGGAGGAGAGGAAGGGTAAATCTGCACCTATTGGATACAGTGCACACTAGCCAGGTGAAGGGCTCACTTACAACTTTGACACAATTGGTACAAAAACAAAAATGTGTAAACAAAACATGTACACCCCCTAATATTCTGAAATTAAAAAGTAATCAGATAACTAAACGTTGACAGCTTCCTCCTTATTATCCCTTGGAAAACGAAAAAGTAATGGACACAGGAAAGGTCATGCAGAAGGTTGATGCAAAAGGTTGATATTAGCCAAGATGCTTTTCAGAGGCCTTGGTTGCACATTATTCGAAACTTAAGATTACTGCTATTTATCTAATTAGAAAACTTTCAATTCAAATATTATTCTGTGCTAGACATCATGAGAGATACAGAGAAGAATAATTCATGGTCTCTTAAGTTGATTAAGGAACTTGTGGTAAACAGAATAGCATGCTCACACACACTTAAAATGTCCAAGTCCTAATACCTGGGACCGGTCAGTATCCTACCTTACATGGCAAAGGGGCTTTGCAGGCATAAGGAATCAAGAACCTTGGATAGAAAGACTAACTGTCCTGGATTGTTCTAATGGACTCGACATAATCCCAGGGTCCATCTGTAATACTGAAGGAGTGAGGCAGAAGAGAGAGGGAAAGGGAGATGTGACTACAGAAGCCCAGTCAGACGGATGCAATGTTGCTGGCTTTGGACATGGAGGAAGGGGTCCAAGAGCCAAGGAAGACAGCAAGCTTCTGGAAGCTAGAAAACCAGAGATGCATTCCGCAGTGCCATAGAGATAATAGAAAGGAAGGCAGCCCTGCCCATCCTTTGATTTTAGCCCAGTGAGGACCTTGTCAGACTCTAACCTACAGACCCATAGATAATAAGTTTATGTTATTTTAAGCACCAAGGTGTGGGAGCTTGTTACAGCAAATGCAGAAAACTATACAGAGTTTTTACTTATGCATAGAAGCAACTATAAGTTAGAGTAAAACAAATGATATAACCAAAAAATATTTTACAAATTTGATGGGAGAAGAGGCACCTGTGGCTCAAAGGAGTAGGGCGCTGGCCCCATATACCAAAGGTGGTGGGATCAAACCAGGCCCCAGCCAAAAACTGAAAAATAAATAAATAATAAACAACAACAAAAAAAGAATTATGATTTGGGTGGTGCCAATGGCTCAAAGGAGTAGGGCTCCGGCCCCATATGCCCAGCCCCAGCCAAAAACTGCAAAAAAAAAAAAAAAAATTTTTTTTTTGATGGCATAATAGATGATAAAGTTATTAACTATAATGTAAAAATGGAGAACATATGTGTATTACTTATTCAGAATCATGAAAAGAGGCTAAAATTTTGATAGAGGAAAGAAACATTAGTATGAGCAAAGCCATATTGAAGGTAAAGTTTACTATATGTTGACATATTGGTGAATTGTCTAATGTGACATATCTCATTGGCCAATGAAAATAGATACATAGTAGGATAAGGCGTGGAGGCTCAAGCCTATAATCCCAGCACTTTGGGAGGCTGAAACAGGAGAATTGTTTGAGACCAGCCCAAGAAACATAGCAAGATCTGTCTCTACAAAAAATATAAAAACTAGCCAGGCATGATGGTATATGTCTGTAATCCCAGGTACTCAGGAAGGTGAGGCAGTAGCATTGCTCGAAACCAGGAGTTTGAGGTTGCAGTGAGCTATGGTGATGTCACTGCACTCTAGCCAGGGCCATAGAGTGAGACTGAGAGGGTGGAGGACGAGGAAAGAGAGAGAGAGAGAGAGAGAAAGAGAGAGAGAAGATATAATGATATTAACAGTAAATATAATTTTACATATTCAGTACTTAAGATATAAGACTTTGCTTTTATACATGGATAGGCTTCTTGGAACTTTATGAAAATAATGTATATACTAGTAATATCCTTATTTTATACATGAAGAAACTAAGATACAAAGATATTAACCATCTGACCTTACAGGTAGGGAGATGGGGCAATGATTTGAACCTCAAGTATGGAGTTGAGTTTTTTAACGAAAATGTTATTGAGTCGAAAGTTTGTAAGGCATGAATCACTGTTTAGCGTGTCCAAGAGGCAGCAAGATGGCCAGTATAACTGGCATAAGGAGAACAATGTATAGAACAACAGGAAAAGAGATCTGAGAAGTGGCAGGGGTCAGGTCGTGCATGGCACTGTAAGCCACTAGAAGAAATTTGGTTCTTATTCTGAGTGAGATGAGAAGCTACTGGGTGACATGGCCTGCTTTGTATTTTTAAATAATTGCTTTGCTTTAACAGTTGAGAGTAGACTGTATGGAACTAAGGTAAGAATAGAAAGAGTTGCAGAAAAGAAATCTTTCATATTAAAAAAGATAAAAGAAGGCATCATGAAGACGTGGGGCACAGTCTGAAGGAAAATTACAAATGGCAGAAAAGTATAAAATCTAAAATGGATCATGGGGCTTAACGCCATAACTTGTAGTTTAATTGCTGGCTCTCAAAGTACTAAATGTAGATAAGTATAAATATAATTCATATCTTATAATACTTATATTAATAAATAATGTTGTTAATATAAAATTTTATTTCCATATTTTACTAATTACATATATTTCCTAACTTCTTATCTGAGCCTTAAAATACAGATACTAAATCAGTGTAACCTGGTTTCTTATGTCCTCAATGAATCCCCAACAATAAAAAAATAAATAAATAAATAAAATAAAATTTAAAAAAAAAGAAAAAAAGTACAGGTAGTAATACATACCTTGAATGGTTACTGCAAAGATTAGACATAAAATTTTTATTCTGTGAGGCCTACAGTAACAACTAAATAATGAATGGTCATTACCATCATCATTATCGTCGTCATCATCATGTGAGATTTTATAGAGTGCAAACCCAAGGCTCAGAGATGCTCTCAAATATGTTCCCCAAAATTTCACAGAGAACTAATTGGGATGAAAAGCTAGTTTGGTTTTGTTTAACGAAATAGCTTTATTCGAAAAGGTTTTTGAGAAAAGTCTGAATATCTGCCTCTGTTAGTTTGCATTCAGATACCAGGTTGACAATCTGTACGTATTTCTTTCTCGGGTAATATAATTCATATGGTTAGTGGGAGAACATAATTCATCTCCTCTACAATGCCTGAGCAACTAATAGATTTAGTGTTCATAAAATGAGTAAGGATGAAGGAGTCCTCTCATCCACGAGGACCAAACACACGTCCTCAATGTGCCGTCACTGAGGATGCTGGGGTGAGAAGGGCAGGAGGTTTGTGTAAAGGGAAGGGGCACTGACTGTCAGGTGGCTCTGGTGATCTGAAACACCTACCTGCACTGCTTCTCTCTTCACTTTTTCAGCCTCAACTTTCTCCTTTTCTTCTTTGTTGTTATTTTCCTTCTCTTCTTCTTCAAGTTTGCTGCAACAGAAAAAGAAGATACAGACTAAAGGAAACTCCCCATTCATTTTGGTAGTGTGTTTTACGAAGGAATGAGGATCTTTTAGACCAAAGGTCAGATTTAGTCTTCAGTATAAATTTACCTACTCTGAGAGGTGCTATCACTTTGCCAGTGATGGAGGTAAATACAGGGTGGCCATAAAGTTCATGTGCAATTGCCCCACTAAAAAGAGTAATAATCAAACAAGCATACATTTTTATCAGGATATATCATTTAGATAATCTCATTTTCTGTAGGTCAGTGTTTTTCATCAATGATCTAAAAGAAGCCACAATCAACATTATTAATTTTTAATTGTGAAACTTCCTATTCAAACAACTACTATCTCAGTGACAAAAGAGAAAGGTAATGTCAAGTCAGTTGATCGGCCCATGATCACAGCAAATGTCATTTTGCTATAAAATAAAAATTTCCCATATTGTTTCATTTTTCAAGTTGAAATCTGGGTTTGAACTGAGCAGTGATTCAAGTCCAATGATTTCATATCTAATTCTTTCAAGGTCAATCGGAAGCCTACTATTTATTCTCTTATTCTGGCCGTTTTCTACTAAAATGTAGCGTATCAAAACTGGAAAATACTTATCATTTACTACATCTCATCATTACCACACATCAGCCAATCAAACAAGGGAGAGAAAAACTCCAGGTTCTTGAATTTTGCCCCCTGTTTATCCTACCCAGGGGTCCTCAAACTACGGCCCACGGGCCACATGCGTTGGTGCGAATTGTATTTGTTCCCATTTTGTTTTTTACTTCAAAATAAGATATGTGCAGTGTGCATAGGAATTTGTTCATAGTTTTTTTTTTTTTTTAAACTATAGTC